>RJWM01043147.1:0-13957 GCA_004363535.1 Dasyprocta punctata
ATGAAATTAAAAAATACTTATTATTGGCTTTATTTGTAAAATGAGGATTCACTAAGATAAGGAAAATTTTACATGGACTATCCAGAGTATGTTTTCTGTTATTTTAAAAGTAGATAAAATAATCTATTTTATAATAATCTGAAATTTTGATGTGTAAAGTTTTAACACCTCTACAAACTGATTTATTTTAAAATTTTGGCTTTTTTTCTAAATGTTTTGCGAAAAATAGAGTAGTGTACTGACTTATACAACACAGTCAGTTAGGGAGGATATAATGGAATACCTAAAATTCAAAAGACCAAGCTAATGCTAAAAGCTTAAATTTTTCCCAAAAGAATTATATTGTAAATGAAAGTTTTCTAATCATTTTTGAAGAATTTAATATCCAAGGCATTAATAAAACATTACAGTGACAGTTGCTCCCAAAATCAACATTTCTCAATATATCATCTGATATCAACCTTGATAACAAAGCATTAAGAAGAAAAGAAATGAGGTAGAAATAGAAATGGATACAATTTCAGAAAAAGTGCCATAAATATTACATAAAAAGTAGTGATACACTATTTATATTCAAAAATAAATAATTTAATCAGAATTATATTTCCTACTTGGAGATGGAGCATCATTGTTATAATGGTAAGAGATGGAAACATGAGATTAAAGATGTCTCTTTAGGAATCATGTAGACCAGAGTTGGAGAAGAAAAAGAGAATAGTGGTAATGAGATTGGATAAAAAGCAGATATTCATAGTATATCTTTTATTTTTCCCAATAACAAAGATTGTGGCATTGCGAGTGATATAATTTTCTTGGAGGACAGAAACATAAGAACTGAAGAAATCAGGAAATGTGTGATGGAGGAAGTAAAAATAATTTATGTAGCTAAGATTCAGAAATATTTAAACCCATCAAAACTTATATTTAGTGGGATGGTATGTATTTGAAAGAACTCTTGCCTTTCCAATATTAAAGTAAGTCTCTAGAAAGTAAGGTGAATTTCCAGATAAATGCTATGCATTTCATTGAAATTTTGCACAATTTCCAAGTCCGGTGAGAAATAAAAATGATATTTGTGTAGTAAATTGGGCACCCCAAATTAAAAAAAAGTATTCGTTATAATGAGTCTGCAATTTAGTACAAAATAATTATTGCATCTTTTCCCATAGTCAGGGCATTTAGAAACTAATTTGAACAAAATTATCTTCATTTAATTGCTATTGTCAAAACTATAGTTTATATTAAAAAAACCTATCCTCCATGTGACAGTGAAATGTCACAGATTGACATAGCCCTACAATTGCATTGTGCAATTAGAGGCTGGACAAACTATTAAAATAGATGTTGATTATTTCATTTTTGCTGCACAGTACTTGCTGCTGCCTCTTCATTCAGTCACTAAGACATGAGAAGATAATTTCATCATACTTGCTCTTTTCAAGACAATAAATAATAGTATGTCAATTTATATATAATACAAAACAGTTTTGTGCAATAATTTCTATCATCTATATTTTGTTTTAGACATGTCTTTTTGTTTTAACTTTATTTTGCCATTTATATGCCTTATAGATATTAAAATTTGTTGCATTTTATGAGACAAACTCTTGTAACAATATATGGTAATATCACAAAACTATATTGCAATGTTATTCTGTGACATTTTATTAGGTATTCAATCAAATTTTTGTAGACAAAATTGAATTTTTACAAATTTCGTATTCAAAATTTGATTATGGGTATAGTTTTGTCTTTTTAAGAATTTTGCTGGGAAATGTCAACATGACCAGTGTTAATTTATGCTAGTTTTATTTCCCTTTTTTTCTATGCATAGTTACAAGATACAGACACTATGCAAATAAGTGATATTTATAAAAGACATGTCTGATTTATCATAGACTTTTAATAACTTTCCTGAAATAAGCTTTAAATTTATATTTACTGGGATATGTATGAGTAAATCTTCAAGTTAATAAAGCTTTAGACAGAACACATCTCAATATCTAACCCCTCAATCTATTTAATAAGTTTAATGTTTTAAACTTGTTTACCTATTTGAAAAGACTATAAAAGAGATCAGAAACCTCCTTATCACTGACATTAAACAATTATGGAGATAGGAAATCTTTACTGAATTGTTTTCCTCAAGTTAACAAGATTTTATTATCTAAGTAGCTGCCATAATAGAGGCAGGAACAATAATGGTGTGTAAGCAGAAGCAACTAAAATTCAGCCAGGTTTAAACGACACAGAGAATGCAATCCCAACAAATTTTATCTGAGACTCAAAGAATGATTAAGTGTTTATAGAGTGAAAAAGAGTGGCATTTGGGGTACTGAAAACATTATTAGATATTTTATCTTAAGGAACATAAAATGTATTTAAAAACTCAGAAGGTAGAAGATTATGTTGTAATACAGATAAACATGTAAGTGGTAAGACATGCTGAGCAGTTTTTACTTTACTACATAAGCAAATTAAAATATAATCAGCAAAACAGTTGGAAAAAATTTTATATGAGTTGGACATAGTGGTGGATGACTATAATCTCAGTGCTCTATGAGGGTGAGGAAGGAAGGTCACAAGTTTGAGTCCATATGGGGCAACTTCTTGACTTAGTGGAACCCTAACTAAAAAGGTCTGTGGATGTAGATCAGTGTGACAGCCCTGAATTCACTCCCAAGTACGGCACGTGCGTGCGCGCACACACATACACACACACATACACATATCCATTGGAAATTTAATCTAGCAGGCTAATGCTTAGTTTATAGGATCATGGCTATCTATTGACACAAATTAATATGCCAGAACTTCTCCAGACAAAACCCCATTGTCTCAGACTCAAGAAACTTCCCAGGTCACCTGTACTACAACAGACCAGGGGTATAGCGTGCCTCAAGAGATCGTACTGTTAGGATTGCAGTTGTGGCATAGATTTCACATTACCCTGGTATCAGACTTTTGTTTCTGGGTCAGTAGTCAGCAGACCCAGGCCATGGTCACAGATATCACATGCATGTGAACCCCTTGTCTGGGACAGAATAACAAGTAAGGAAAACTTAAAGGATGTATAGGAAAGCTTATAAAGAAAAAATATTTGAACTATAAGAATTCAAAAATGAAAAGAGATAAAGTGTTAGAAAGCCTATTCAAAAAATAATACAAATTTTTAAATCTTCACAAAAACGTAAATATCCAGATAGGGAAAGTCAAAAGTCACCAATCAGATTAAATCAAAACAAATTTACACAAAGACATACTATAAACAAACTGTCAAAACTCCAGTGACAAAGGGAAGATTCTGATTGCAGCAAGATAAAAGAAACAAATAATAAAAATGAGGTGTTTCATGAACACCAATAGTGAGCTTCTCAGGAGAAATTTTACAGGCCAAGAAAAAGTATGATGCTAAATTCAAAATGCTTGGAAAAAGCAAGCAAGCAAGTAAACTAGAAAACAGAAAACCTGCCAGCCAAGAGTACTTTATTCAACTACCAGCCAAAATAAACAACGTTAGGCATATCACTACTTGATTTAAAAGTATAATACAAAGACACAGTAATTAAAATAGATGCTATTCACGTAAATATAAACATACATAAAATTGAAAAATAATGAAACCTCACCCCCCCAAAAATGCACTTATAGTCAACTAATCTTCAACAAATATTCAAAAACACACAGTGAGAAAATGACACTTTCCTCAAAAGATGGTGCTGGGAAAACTCGATATTCGTATGCATTAGAATCAAATTGTCCCTACCTCACATCATATACATTAATAAAAAGCAATTAAATAGGAATGTCAGAAATGGAACAAACTGCTAGAAGAAAAAGAGGGGCAAAGTTTTTGGACATTGATCGGGGCACTTTTTAACATATGCACCAAAAGCTCAAGCAACAAAACAGACAAATGGGGTTGGATCAAATGGGATAAAATTTCCACACAGCAAAATAAAGTAATGGAGTGAAAAATAGCCTACAGTTTCCGAAAGAAATTTGCAAACCACACATTTGATGGCAGGTTAAATACATATATATATATATATATATATATATATATATATGAACTAAATTACAAGAAAACAAATAGCCCAACTTAAAAATGAGAAAAGATTTTTCTCAGAAGATATACAAGTGATGAATAGGTACATGAAAAAAATGATCCAAGCTACTAATCAAGAAAACGTAAATTAAAGCTTCAGTAATTTATTACATAATGCATGTTAGAATAATAATCTTGGGAAGATAGTGATTTGTTGGACAGAATGTGAGAATAAGATATCTACTAGAATATTATTGTAAATATGGCTTGGTAAGGTTATGCAAAATATTACAAAGATTCCTCCAAAATGAAAAGTAGATCTGTGGCCTGATCCAGTAATCACACTTCTGAGTTAATAGCCAAATAAAAGAAAATCATCAATGTCTTAATGAAACACTGTCATTCACAATTGTACTATAGAATTAAATATGAAGAAATTGCAATTGCTAATCAGCTTTTAAATGTATAAAAATAGATGTATATTTATGCAATTAAACAATGGAATATTATTCAGCATTTGAAAGTATATAAATACTGTAGTTTACAGAAAGACATATCAATGTGAATAGAAGCATGCTAAATGAAATAAAATAGGCACAAAATACCAGTATTGTTCAATGACACTTAAGGGTGAAGTATAAAGAAAAACAGTAATTGTAGAAGACTAACATGGTAGTGTCAGTGGCTTTCAACGTAGAAGAAATGGATAGATGTTTATGAAAGGCTATAAATTTCTAATTATTCAGATTAAATAAGTTTTGCATTTATAGATAATAACACTGTACTGTGTACATGAAATTTGATAAAGGAGTACATTTTAAATGTCCTTACCAAAACTAAACTATGTGAAGTGATGAATGTGAGATATATATATATATATATATATATATATATATCACAATATGCAGTATTATACAATTGTGTGCAGTATAATGATATACAACTTTTGGAAGCATCACTTGATAAAGTTAGGACTATAAATGGTTACTACACGTTGTATCATTTGAATTCAATGGGCTGATTTTTTTCACCATTTTTAGAATGCTTGATGCTATACTACATTAGTCGCTTTTTATTTGCTGATGCATAATGCCCAACATCTGGAATTTAAAGTAGGAAAGGTTTATTTTGGCTCACATTGTCAGTGAGTTTGGTCCATGGTTGGCAGGCTCAAGGCATAAACTATATGGTGGAAGGATCCTTGAAGGAAAACTGCTGACATCGCATCAGCAGGAATCAGAATGAAAAGGGAAGAGCTGGGAATGAGAGGATACCCTTCAAAGTCAAACCACAGTGACCTGTCCTTTCAGACCAAATTCCACTTAATACACTGAGATTTTGGAGTGTATTTCAAATCAAAACCATAACATATACATTTGTCTCTGAAAAACTGCTTTTCAGATAATAAAACTGAGAAAAGACATTTTCTCAGACATGAGTTTTCAAAAGAAGATAATTATATATTGCTGACCTATAGTGTTGAAATGAAGGAAAGGAAATATTTTCTGCTCTAATTTTCTGCCAAATCTTGACACCTGTGATTTTTATCAGAATACAAATTTTACATGAAAATTTGGAAGTAACAAATGAAGCAAACACATGTATGGATATTTATTCCTCTTCACTTTTTTGATTTGAAACCTTTTATGAACCAAACCTTTTAAGGATCATCATTCCTAGGCACACTTAAAACCATTATTGATGGTTTGATTTGTAAATAAATTTATATATAATTTATATTAAATGAATTAACTGATTTACACTTTAAATTTTTCATTATTTAAAATGTAATTTTAGGAGACACAAACGTGTGTATATTTACACACATTTATACAAAATACACACTTTTTAAAATTCAAGGTTTTATTTCCTTTTCACCCTATAAAAATGCCATTTTACACTCTTCTTTTTTTTTTTTAAACTGGGAATCAAACTCATGATCTCACACTTACTAGGCAGGTGATTGTGCCACTGAGCTATATGCCCAGTAGTCATTTACAGTCTTTAACAGACCGTCTGTCATCATTACTTGTACATTTTTGGAGTCAGTGATTTTTCCAATGTCAATCATCAATTTTTTCTGTATTCTAAATGTTTCACTTGATAATTTCTAGAATTCTAAGTTTTAATTTGATTTAACTGTCATTTCTAAAACTATAAGGCATTATTCATAAATAATGAGTACTGTTTCTTACTCTACATTACACCAATCTCATTCTAGACTAATATCATTTCCCATAAGTGAACCCCTAAATTTCATAAAGGAATTAAGCCAATGTACTGGTACATAGAGCTTGCTTCCCATGTTCGGTTAACAAAAGCCTTCCGTTATGGGATTCATTATTTGGAAATTTGTTATGGTCAAGTGTCTGCTACTCAGAAACCTGATTTCCTCACACATGCAGAAAGTGTCTCTCTGGAGAAGATAATGACCAGAATCATGTAACTGATAGGTAAAAGCAAAAAGTGTTATTCTGTAGATAGAGTGCAGTGGATTCTTTTCTTCATCACTCTCTATATTTTTACTACTTTTAATTAAATGGCCTATCATCATCATCATCATCATCTCTTTCAAACCACAAGGTACCAGTCATTATAAAATAATGAATGGAATCAGAGTGTGCTCCAACTCTATTGGCCACACTTCCCTTTTATAATATTTTCATTTTATGAATAGAATTGCTCTGTACACTTCTTTCCATATGCTAAATTTTCTTTGAATGAGGAAGAAAATCATGCATATCCCTGAATCTAGAACCTTGAATATGAAACGGTCATCTAAATTTTCACTGGTTCTACTCTCTCCAGTGTACTCATATCCTCTACATTTTTGTCTCATCGAACAACATATTTACAGAAAAACCCCTACATTATCATTTCCATAAGTTTAACCACAAATGAAATTTTTATAGGACTCTGTAATGAAAAATGCTGCTTTAAAAGTCAAGGAATCTGGTGCTTAATAATGAGCACAAGCCCTGTTGTCTGAAAATCATTTCCAAATCTGTACAAACAAGGGGATTGATTGGAAACTGTCCTTACAGAATTCCAATTCAAATCAGGTTTTCTGGGGGCGGATTTGTGAAAAACTTAGCCAATTGAAAATAGAAATTTTTGATGCTCTAATACCAATTCATAGACTAAAAAGTCACCAATGAATCAACACTAACTCCTATCCTAATAAACATCTGAAATAATTCATACCCACAAAAATAAGTAAGAGAAAGATGCTATTCCTCTAATTTATAAACAATCCTCATTATCTCAAGATGGTAAAAACATGTGCCTAATTAGCTCAGAAAATGCTTAGTACTTTTTCTTGACAGAATTATCCATTATGGTCAGTTCTGTTAAAACTACCTCTGTTTGGAAATGCACATTTTTGGTCCCCATAGGGCTGGACACAAGATTCATACCTGAGTACTCAAATTCTTATCTAGATTCTAATTCTGTCCAAGATGCTATCCATTCCTGAACATAAAACCAAACCCTACCAATGAAAATGTATTCTTTTCTCAGGTAACTTATTTTTTTTCACCTACATAATTCAGTTGTTTATTAATTGCTCAACTTGTATCCTTTCTTCAGTGATTTTCCATTCAGCTTAATATAATGCACAAGTCTCTTAATAAGGTCACAAAGCCTCACAGAGTCAATTCATGTCAGCTACCCCAAATTTTATACTGTTTTATGTTTATGAACTTGGCTACATCCATGCTGGCTTTCAGCTGGTATCTTCTGAGCTATTTTCACTCTTGACACACAATCTTTCAAATATATTCAATAAAATAATTCTTGTGCCTTTCGAGTTTAGAACTAATAACACACATGCTATCTGTGTATCTAAAGTCAACAACAATTTTAGAAAGTTTCTTTAAATTCAATAGATTAGTACTCACATCTGCTGCTATTCACCTCCTTTGTACAACCAATATAGTCATATCTATATGCATTTTTTTTTTTTTTTTTTTTTTTTTTTTTGCGGCACCGGGGATTGAACTCACAACCTCGCCCCTGCCAGAGCAGGCGCTTAAGGCACTGAGCCAAACTCCCGGCCCTGGTTTTTTGAGGCAGGGTCGCACTATGTAGCTCAGGCCTGCCTTGCGCTCGCGTTGTAGCCCAAGCCGGCCTCGAACTCACAACGCTCCACCTACCTCAGCCTCCCGAATGCTGGGATTAAAGGCGTGCGCCACCACGCTCGGCTTGCATTTTTATTTAAAAAAGGATATGCCACATAATGTTTTGGTCAATGATGGATCACATACACAATGACGAATGCAATGCTGATTAGGTGTGTTACAGTGTTATATCATTTACCTTTGTGTAAGTAAATTTATGATCTTCACACAATGACAAAACTGCCTAAAGACATTTCTCATAGTCTCAATTTTAAGCAAAATTTTAAGCAAAATTCTGATTCCTATATACACTTCTGCAATATTTATGAAACTGCAAACTCTATGAAAACAAAAAGATGGGTAAATTTTTGGAGACTGCAAGTCCCCACAATTTATCACCATGCCCAGCATTTTAGTAATATTTTTTAATAATCAAAAAGTTAGGATAATAAACAAATAATTGAGAATATTTATTCCATTTCAAATGAGGTTTATTTTTCTATTTGTTTGTTTTCATTCTTCTCCTAAGGCATCCATTCATTTCCAAGAAAAAGGAAAGGAAATATTATGGGAAATGTAACAGGGACAACATTGAATGTTCTCCCCCTTTGAATACAACTAGAAAATTTCACATTGGCCTCTTTTAAATATGTTAATCAGTCTCTGAGAAGAGGAAGCAAAGGTAAATATGCACTGAAATTAAAAATTATGTGAGAGAATGATCATGATTCAAGTCCTGCCTGTCTTACCATTTACTTTCAAATTTTGAAATCAAAGGTCAGAAGAAGGAACGTATTGCAATAATTTTTGAGAACTGACATAGTTTTAACAATATATATTCACTGGAAATGAAAATTAAAACAATACTAACATTCCATCTTACCCTAGCAAGAATGGCCATCATCAAGCAACCAAATTATAGCAAACGTTGACCAGGTTGTGAGTGATAAAGGAAGCTTTCACACTGTTGCTGGGAATTTAAATTGGTACAGCCACTACAGAAACCAGTATAAGATTGCTCAAAACATTAAAAATAGAAATTCCATTTCACCTTACCTCTCCTTCTAGATATCTTTCCAAAAAAAGATAAAGACATTATATTGCAATGATATATTCATACCCATGTTTACAGCAGCCCAATTCAAAATAGCTGAATTTTGGAACCAGCATACAAGTCCATCAACAGATGAATGGATAAAGAAAATGTGGAACTTGCATTAGTTATTTGTTGGAAAACGGATTCAACTTGAGACCATAATATTAAGTGAAATAAACCAGACACCCAAGTATAAATATGGAGTGGTTCATCTCACAAGAAAGCCAAAATCTTGGAATAAAATAAAAGATAGATAATAGGAAGTGGGGCTACAGCTCTTTCTCAGGTGGGAAGGAGAGCAAGAGCTGGACAGAGCGTTAGGGAAGGGTGGAGAAGGTTATGTAAGGGAAAATAATTAAGATGTGCTATGTGCATGTACCGAGTCCCCACAAAGAATGTAAACATTATGCAGTGACTACACATACTAATAAAAACGAAAAACTACAGTCACTGATTTATTCTACTCCTTCCTTAATTTCTTCAAGTTCTTACTTATATGATAGATGGAATTTAAAAATCTAATCATAATGAAAGACACACATTGTTTATAGTAGTAATGAGGAAAAACTATGCCTGTACATTTTTACATTCATAGTTCAGGTTCATTAATTCTAACAAAGCAGAACATGTATATCTTGATTAATTTGACTACTCAACAAGTGAAAATATAACACTACAATCAGTTAAAATTTATTGGACACACTGTTTTTTTGTTTGATATCACAGAGAAAAAAACTTCATCATTCTTATCTGGAACCCTGTATGATAATGACTGTGTGTTCAGTATATTCTTCAGGAAATTAGATGACAAGTCAGGTAATGCAACTCCCTACATATTAATTAACCGTAAATTCATATTTAGGATACATAGTAAAATGATTTTGTGTGGTGCTAAAATGATTATTATTGTGATACACCACAAACATAAAGTTCCAAAGCTAATCCTGTCAAAGCAAATTCCCCCTATTCCCTGTCAAATTTAGTTCTGTTGAGATAGTAACTGTTAAACTGTATTACTTATTTGGCTGGAACCACTACCGTGATTCTCAATGTTTATGCTTGCTTAAATATAGTTAGTTGAAGTTGAAGTCTGTCTCCATTGCTGACAGCAATTGTAATTGTGCTATTCAACTCTCTCCCAAGTTCAAAATTCAGAATCAGATTAACCCTTTCCTTCTCAACACCAAAAGCATTGTAACTGATTAGGTCAGAGAGAAGTAAGTTATCACCATACAGGTGGGTTTTTTTCTAACTTATCAGAGGTGATTTCATCTAGAGTTTTCTGAATAGAATTCCATAAGAGAGGTCTTAGTGTTATAGTTTGTGTTCAATCCTGACATTATACTACTTAAAGGAAGGATGTTTCTTGGTGTTCCAAAGCAAATAGTTGACTGTATCTTCTTCAATGTGCCTATATTCTACATTCCAGCTGCTCAAAAATAGTTTGCGGAACAAAACAGGCAGCATCATGTGGGTAACTGTGAGGATTTCAGAATCCCAGTTTTCTGCCACACATATCAACGATCTCAAATAATTCATCTATACAGAATAATTTTAAAGAAGCACAAATCAGTATACCCTTACCAAATATATAATTAATTTGCATCTGTGTTTCTTAGAAATACATATCAACAGTGCATTTATTTCGACAAATTTAGAATTTATATCTGCATATTCGTTTTTCATTAAAATGTTAAATTCAGTTCAGTAAAATGATGCAAATGTTTGTACTAAGCAACACTCAACCCATTCAAGCTAAACATTACTTGCATTAAATTTTAAACACAAATGTATTTCAAAGGAATGTAATCCATATATTTGAACTAATTTATACTTACAGTTTTAGAGCTTTCTTTGATGTCTATATGGGTGCAAGAGTTGTGTGCATGTGTGTGTGTGCATGTGTGTGCTTGCTGTGTATATCTTTGTTCATACAAGAATCTGGAATATTATGCCTAGATCATAAAATTTAAATCAAAAGTTTTAAAATTTATTTAACTTATAGAATTATGATTTACTTTTCCAGTCACAATTACCACTACTTAAAATAATTTATTGCACAAAATCTCCAAGGTTAAAAAATCCATTTAAAACAATCAACATGCTATTTTTAAGAGTATGCAGCAAAATATAGTGACAGGCTTCGATTATGCAATGTTAAGTAAAATGTTAAAGCTACAATGACATATGTGCGTGAATGCTTAATTTTCCCCTCATATTACCTTTCAAGTATAATTTGCAAATATTAATATATGGGATCTTCACCATAGTTATGCCATTTAAATTTAGGTAAGAGATTAATAGTAACATCCTAAAAAGATTCAAAAAGTACAAGAACTGCCAAATATCAAGGCAAAAAGTAGTAAAGGGAACGGAAGAGACGATTAGTGGGGTACAGGAAGTCTAAAAGAAGGAATAAATTATATAATAAAATCTACCATATTTCCCGTAAAATGAGTAAGAATTGCATTAGTTTCCTTTGTAGATGAGTCAGAAGTTGGCCAGGCATACTACTCATTTGTCTCTCTTTAACTAACATATTTGTCTTCTTTCTTCCTAAATCAAATGACTGATCAATATGATGCAGCAATGAGTTCACTAACTCGTTTCTACTATGGTCTCAAGAAATTGGACTCACTGATATTTTCGATATATATAACTCCTACTTAAAATAATACCACCCAAGATGACAACCTATGGTATTTCAAGTACATGACACATTCATGAAAACAACTTTTAATGAATGTTGCTACTTTTCTAAATTACTAGTATACACTTCTCAACTATTAATATTCCATAGTGCCAGAAAACGAGGCATTTTCTTATCATGTTCATCACCAAATAGCCAGAGAACTGTATTATTTGTGCTATTCTTACAGTTAAACTGGAAGTCACAAACTAGGGTAGAAACTATTAACTGTGTTTTCTGCAAACACAACTTTCAGGCTTGTGGTGAGTTGTATATAACTTTTGCTTCTTATTCATTTCTACTTTTTCTACTTTTTTCCTCCCCTTCCCCTGTGCCTCAACTCCTCCCCTCCTTTCTTTTATTCTTTCTTGCCTTCCTCTCCATTACTTCCATGTCTCTCTCTTTTTTCGTTCTTTCTTTCTTTCCTTATCTGTCTCTTTCTTTCTTTCTTTCCTTGTCTCTTTCTTTCTTTCTTTCTTTTCTTCCCTTCCTTCCTTCTTTTTCTGAATTGCATATGACCTTACATTTAATGTTATAATCCAATGAAGGAATTATCAAATATCAAGAAAATACACATTTTTTAAAACTTTGAAGCTATGATTTTCTATTCTATCCCTCTTCAGTGGTAAGCCTCATGCCTTGTAAATGGTTAGGCCTGAAACAATGAAGATTGAGTTTATTTTCACAAAGTATGCACAGAAATATTTCAAAAGTGTTTTTGTAAACTAGAATCTTATTTTCTTTACTGTTTTTCTGTACCTCAATTTCTAGTTTCAGATAATACTAAAAGATACAGTAATGAGACTTCCTACTCTTTTTTTCAGAATTAAAGATTCCCTTTGTTCTTGGGTCTGTCAAAAAGTCAGTTCAAAAATGCAGAAAGAAGAGCTTAAATTGTGAAAAAAAAACCACATCTTTGAAAGAACTTCAGTTTCTTGTGGTCAATCTTCATGCTGTACTTATATAGTCTGAAGTTATAGTAGCACTTATGCTTAAGTAAAAATAGAAGTAGAAAGAAGAGCCGGGCGTGGTGGCACACGCTTTTAATCTCAGCACTCAGTAGGCTGAGGTAGGAGGAGCGTTGTGTGTTCGAGGCCGGCTTGGGATACAACGCGAGCCCAAGGCTGGCCTGAGCTACATAGTGTGACACTGCCTCAGAAAACTAGGGCCGGGACTTTGGCTCAGTGGCATAAACGCCTGTCTGGCAGGCACGAGGCTGTGAGTTCAATCCCAGGTGCCGGAAAAAAAAAGTAGAAGGAATATTCATGTTAAAAAAAGTATATCCTCCCAGAGAAAGGCACCTCTAGGACTGCACTGTTTCTGAATATTACACTTCCTCAATATTCAGTAAATATTACCCAAGTACAATAACAAGATCCTTCATGTCATACTTCTGTACCAAAATCACTAGGTTTTGAACATTTCCATTTCCCTGAAGTTAAATTAGATTCTTTGGAATGTGAGATGAAAAGCAAAACATTCTGCAGTCTTCAACTTATTCATATACCTAGGTATTTGCATTGTAGCCCCAAAATCCCTTTATGATTCCCATAAGAATTTAAATATAATCAAACTCTATGAACAAATTGACAACTGATCTTCCCATGTATATCTCTCTGTTAAACTAACTTAAGTGTTTTCTGTTGAACAAAATTCTGAAATTAGATATTGACCCTAACATTTTTCAGTCAGTCTACCTTAAAAAAACTGAAATTTACACTTAAAATTAACTTTTCATGTCTGAAAATTTCAGTGTGAGATTTTGAACAAAAAATGATCTTGACAGAAGCTTAACTAAGACCTTATGACATTTTTTTGATAAAACCACACAGCTAATAAAAGACAACTATATTTATTATAGGAAGAATATCCAGTTTAATTTGAGGAGACAATACATTTTTAATATTAATACATTGTTCATTATGAAAATAATGTAAATTACTACTTGAATGTAAAACTGGAGTAGAAAAATAGGTTCTTTTTTTTTTTTTTTTTTTTTTTTTTTT
>RJWM01043148.1:0-13958 GCA_004363535.1 Dasyprocta punctata
TCTCCGCCTTTGTTTATTTCATTCTTTTACTCTTTCCGTGGGCTACAGTTCTCGTTTTAGATTCTTCTTGGGTCCAGAGGACCCATCTCCCTCTTTTTTCCTTCTCTCTGTTATTATATTAGTTTATATTCTGGCATTTTGATGGTATATTCAGGGAGCCTCCCGGTCACGGTGTCATCTGGGCGGCCATCTTGGAGCTCCCACCTTGACTTCTTAAGCAGCCGGGCTCAGATACATCCTGGCAGTGACACAGGCTGACAAGCGTGGACTGTGGATGCCTGGGCTCGTTCACACCATGTGTCCAGTGGCTGTCTGTTGCTACTAGAAAGAAAGGGCCAGCGCCCTGGCCACAGACTGCTGTGGCTCCCATAGCACCCGCCCTTACTCCCCCACCCCCCAGAGTGCTGTCTTGCCTTAGTGCTCCCTGCTTGCCCCTTGCCAGGTCCCTTTCCACCGGCTCCCCCACAGGGAGTCACATTTCTGACCCTTCCCATGCAGTGTGGAGGGTCATGGCTACCGTTCCACTTCTGAGGGTAGCCCGACCCACTCAAGCTGGTTCCCCCTTTCCAGGAGCAAGGAGAAGGCATCTAGGAGCCTGCCCTTTCCAGGAGCAAGGAGAAGGCAGCTAGGAGCCTGCCCTTTCCTTTCTCATGAAGCCGAGGGCTGCCTGGCCAGAGTTCTACAGAAGGAACTCACGCAGTGAGTCCAGAATAGCAGTGACTCAATCTTCCCCAAAACCTTACACAGAATTTGCAGGATCTGGCCCATTAGATATTTCCACACCAAGGACAGAAGACAAATTTGGGGGAGTCAGAATTACTCATGTGGAGGATGCAAGGTGTCACAGATCAGCTTTGCCCCAGGCTCATCACCATTCCATACATGGCAGACCCTCAGCCGCTCAACTGGGTTCCACTGCAGACCTTGGTCTGCAACCTTAGTGTCCCAGGTCAGAGCACTGCTACTTACAAGCAGGACTTTCCCACACTCACGTGTGGCCAGCAGGAGACACGTACTGGCCTTGGGATGGGGTTCCCTTAAGGTCACATCCCACACTAGTGCCCACACCAGCAGAAGCCCAGGCATCAGCCACAATCCTTCCCACCAGGGACATCACATGTCTGAGCTTGGCTCCACCTGGCTCAGAGTCAGCGCCTGCCCTGTCATTTGTTCATTCACTCTCTCACTCATCCAGGAAGGGCTGTCACACAGTGACAGAAAACGACGAAGTCCCCACCCACACTGACCACCCAGCTAATTCCCTGCCAACCACAGAACGGGCAGTTGGCAGGTCACCTGAGGTGGGGCTGCCACCACAAAAGCTCCAGTGGCGGGTGACTGGATCCAGCAGGAGCCCAGAGGTCCTGCTTCTTGTGGTCCTAAATTTTCTTTCCCAAGGTCTACTGACAGCTGGCATTGACACCTAACTCCTCTTATGAGCCACTAAGCTCTGGGGGTGGGGGTTTCCCACTGTGCAACCGTGTCCCCACCACGTGACCAGTGCCTGACTGGCTGGCTCCTCAGTGTGCACACTGACGCTGTCACAGGTGCTGGTCCTCCCAAACCCACCCATCTAATTCCACAGTCACTCTGAAAACTAGGACTGTCCCAACATTATGTGGGTCATAAAGGGTTGCTGTAAGGTCACTTCCCATCCCATCCCTCCATCAGAACAGGGATGGTGCAGCCCTCAGGTGTGAGGACCACTGACACAGGCCCCTGGCACTCTCCCGAGGACCTACCGTTCCCGTAGAACCGATTCTCAAGTCTGGCAGAAGGCAGCAGGGGTGTGCAGGCCTGCAGGTCCCCTGACCCACATACCATGGTGAGTGGATATCAGCCTGTGGGACAACAGTGCACTGTGGGCACACAGGTGGGGCTGGCAGGGTACCTCCATTGTGCCAGGATTCTAGAACTCCAGGCTGGCTCATTCTCTGTCCAAGGTAGGGGGTCCCCCAGCTGTGACTGCAGGTCTGAGGCAGCAGCAGGTGGCTATAGTGAGACCCTGCCAGGGCCCAGAGGCGATGCCTGGCC
The DNA here is from genome assembly GCA_004363535.1 of Dasyprocta punctata. NCBI lineage: Eukaryota > Metazoa > Chordata > Mammalia > Rodentia > Dasyproctidae > Dasyprocta > Dasyprocta punctata. The sequence continues at coordinate 2,035 of RJWM01043148.1, forward strand.
CAGGACTGTGTCCCTGATGCCTAGCTCTGAGCCTGAGACAATGGTGCACATCCGGCTAGGCCTGGGAAGCCCCTGGTGAGACCCAGAGGTGTAGAAGCCAGACGCTAAGTGAGAGATGGCTACTTCCTACAGCATGTGACTCACATAACGATGAGTATGTAATATCATAAAGTTCTGTCCATCAATAAACCATCAATGGCATCAAGCAAAATCAGTCAACAATTCCTGGTCATATTAGTGATACATGAGACCTGGTATCAGAATGAAAAAAGAAAAATTAAAATGAGCTGGGAATGTAGCTCAGTGCAAAAGCCCTCAGTTCAATCTCCAATAGCACAAACCACAAAAAATCTATACATATATAAAGTACATGTAAGTAAAAATAGAAATAGCAATGTTAATCTCTAAAATGACTCAGGACAGAAGCTTTAAACAGAAAAAGAAAGTTGCTTTATATTAAAAATACATTACAATGAATAGGTAATATCATAAAGTTGTGTCCATCAATAAAACATCAATGGCATCAAGCAAAATCAGTCAGCAATTCCTGGTCAAACTGAAAAGCCTCACCTGCAGTGAAAGAAGCCCCTCCAATTCTGTCTCTGACGGGCGGAATAGCCTTAAAAATCAGCTATACATTAAACTACAAAGAAAACCACAACTTCCCTAACACTAATGGGTCTAGACCACATCTTTTACCACAATACAAGGAAACAAGGATTTAATAACAAAAGAGTAAATGAAATAAACCAAATCATTTGAAAACATAAAAATAGGACCGGGGATCTAGTTCAGTAGTAGAGCACTTCTCAGCATGTGTGAGGCTCTGGGTTTGAACCCAAATAGACTTTGCTGGGGCCTGAGGGTGCAGCTCAGCAGTAGAGCACATGTTTAGCATGCCCGAGACCCTGTGTTCAATACCTGGCATAAAGAAATAAATGGTTAAACTTTGTTAAATTATTTTGAGAAAATAAAAAACATGCTATAAACTTTTAGAAAATGCTAATAATGATAGCAATACATTTAAAAAAAACTTGCTGGGTGTGTCTAACTAAATTTCCTACTTTTTAAAGGCATTTATTATTGAATAGCAAAGAAGAAAACAAATGAAAATAAAATATTCAAATCAAAAAACTATAAAAGTCACAAATCAACTCAATGAAAACCTGCAGAAAACAAGCACAAAATATAAAATGGTATTTCAATCAATTAGAAAAACAAAGAAGAATGAAGAAGTACCTAGATCTCTGAGAAACTAAGTTTTATTTGGTGGGACGGGGCATAATATGCTGATAATGTGCAGCCCACCAGGCGCTACAGCAGGCTCAAGCCCTGCCTTCCAGCAACTCAGCTCGGAAAGGTGTAAAGTAAGAAGGTAAGAACTGCAAAAAGACATGGACAAAGCTGATTTCTTGTGAGCAACCTCTTAGAAAGCCACAGATTGAGCACACACAAACCCTAGAGGTATTGAAAGGGTTGGAGTAACATAATCAACAAGCCAGATTCAATCAGTTCTACTTAAACTTTGCTCCAAAACACACACTTTCATTCCAAATGTACATGAAGCATTCACTAAGGCTGACCAAATACTAAGCCACAAAAAAGTCTCAATAACTTCCATAATGCAGAAATAACTAAATCCATACAGTGATACAAAAGAAAAGAAGTACCCACTCCTCCCCCACCTATCCATCAGAAAATCACATACTTTCTATATAATAAATGACAATGAGGCCAATATCTATCAAATCCTGTGACATATGGCCAAAGACTCAGGAAAATTTATATGAGTGAAAATATTAGAAACCAAAGAAATTTAAAATAAGCATACTACTCAAGAAGTTAGAAAAAGAACAAAATAAATCTCCCAAAAATAGAAGGATGGAATACTAGACCTGAGAGAGCTTTCACGAAATAAACACAAAGCAGCAGACTGCACCTACAAAGCACAATTAGTTGTAGCCCTTAGGAGTTGCATTTTGATTTACAATTTCCATCTCTTAATCTCCAGTCATGGTGATTCTGTCTTAAATTCGTCCCCTCTTGAAAACTGACTGTGAACAGCATGGGTCCACTTGTGTGCTCGTTTGCATGCAGAGAGTATAACCACACTTATGCTCACTGGGCTGGCTGGGTCAGTGCCCGGCTGAGGGCCTGGGGCTGGGGTTGTGGAATATGCTAAATCAACCAGGCCAACAACCCCACCCCCACCCCCACTAGCATCTGGGAGTGTGGCAGCACCTCCATGAAAACCATGGGCAGTGTGGCAAAAAGGGACTCTGACCAGAAACTGGGGTCCAATTAGGGAAGGGGAGGGTGGACAGCGCAGACCAGTAACAGAGTACCGCGTGTTTTAATTTTATCATTGTCTTCTGGGTTTGTTTTGTGGTACTGGGGATTAAACTCAGAACCTTTGCTCTGAGCTATACCCCCAGCCTTTTTTTTAATTCTTTGACACAGGGTCTTACTGAATTGTTAAGTTGGCCGGGCTGAACTCAAACTTTTGATCCTCTTGCCTCAACTTCCCAGAGTACTGAGATTACACACATGTGCCACCACACCTGGTTACATTATCATTCACAATATAGCCAAAATTTGCAAATCACTTAGAAATAAGCTTAAGATTTCCCCAGACATCCATGAACCAGACTGTAAAACCACTGAAAAGACAGATTTTTTGACTTTAAAGAAAAACATTCCACATCCCTGGTTAGGACTTCAACACTATAGTTCCCCCCAGATTAATCTGGCTATTTAATTCCAAGCAGATGCCAACAGTATTTTTAATGATTTACTGAAGTGATTCCAAAATTTACACAGAAAACAAGTATTTTGTCCAAAAAGAAGAGAAGAGCATTTGCTACCATTTAAGAAAATATAAAAAAGGTGATAGAGTTCAGCACCAAACCAGGACACACAATCAGATCAATGGAAAAATAATAAGAGGATTTAAATTCATACACTCAAAAATACATGGGGGTTTCATTATTCTAACTGTGAAAAATTAAATCAATACTTGAATAGGATAGGCGCTGTAAGAAACTATGTCAACAAAATCAGTTCTCCAGTTGTTAATAGTTAATTCCTACTTCACACCATATATAAAAAGAAATTTCTGGGCCAGAGGGTTTAGCTCAGCAGCACAAGCACCTGCCCAGCAAGGGCGAGGTCATGAACTTGATCCCCACTATCAAAAAAAAAAAAAAATTTTTTTTTTCAAATGGATTAGACTTAAACAAAAAAATAAAATTATTCAGGTATAAAAGAAATATGGAGAAATAGCTTTTCCAATCTGGAAATGGAGAAAGCTATTCTAATAATCCATGGACAAAGTAAAAACTGATTTAACTCAATAGTTTTAAAAGCCTTTATGATAACATTACCCACTTTTTTTTTTTGTACCAGGGATTGAATTTACAACCTGGCTTACGCCTCTGAGCTAAATCCCCAGCCCTATTTTTTGAGACAGGGTCTCACTATGCAGTTCAGGCTAGCCTTGAACTCACTCTGTAGCCCAGGCCGGTTTCGAACTCACAATGATCCTCCTGCCTCAGCCTCCCGAGTGCTGGGATTAAAGGCGTGCACCACCACAGCCAGCTAACATTACCCACTTTTGTATGCATTTTTAAAGTGGCTCGCTGGAAAAATATTTGCAAAAAATATACAAAAACTTAATATTCAGAAAAAATAATGGTGTTCCACAAGGAAAAGATAAACAAGCCAACAGAAAATTATGTAAATACATGAACAGAGGACTTACTAGAGAAAAAAAATTATACTTTTTAAAAATAAACATATGGTAGCCGGGCGTGGTGGCGCACGCCTTTAATCCCAGCACTCGGGAGGCTGAGGTAGGTGGAGCGTTGTGAGTTCGAGGCCGGCTTGGGCTACAACGCGGCGCAAGGCCGATCTGAGCTACATAGTGCGACCCTGCCTCAAAAAACCAGGGCCGGGAGTTTGGCTCAGTGGCTTAAGCGCTTGCCCTGGCAGGCGCAAGGCTGTGAGTTCAATCCCCGGTGCCGCAAAAAAAAATAAATAAATAAATAAATAAATAAACATATGAGCCGGGCGTGGTGGCGCACGCCTATGATCCCAGCACTCGGGAGGCTGAGGTAGGCGGAGCGTTGTGAGTTCGAGGCCAGCTTGGGCTACAACGCGAATGCAAGACCGGTCTGATTTATATAGTGCGACCCTGCCTCAAAAAAACTAGGGCTGGGAGTTTGGCTCAGTGGCTTAAGCGCCTGTCTGGCAGGCGTGAGGTTGTGGGTTCGATCCCTGGTGCTGCAAAAAAAAAAAAAATAGATTTTTTCAATCAAAAAATTAAAACAGCAATGATACAATTCTATTATTACATGAACAAAAATTTAAAAGATCAGTAATACTATTTTTAGCAAAAAAGAGAAACATTTATTGTCATATACTGAGTGGTCAACTAATTCCATGGAGGGGAGGGGAGGAGTTCATCCAGGATTGGAATGCTGCAACAAGGTCCAAAGTCAGAAGCCACCCAAAAACTGGTGCTGGCTAAATCACACACAACACACAGTAATGCCCAATTAGAAAGGCTTTCAAATCACATGCTTTTTCAAAATGAGGGTTATTAATAATACATGTAAATGGTGTCAATTTATTTTACAAATTATACATTCTTAAGAATGTTAATTATAACTACTTCTGGGGAGGGTAGCAGGATTCGTGGTAGAGGTAGGTGGGGGAATCTGTATATATATTTTTGGTAATTTTTTTAGTAAATCACAACAATGTCTTGAGATACTACATGCACTCTTTTATTTTTTAAGAATAAAACTGTAGCCGGGCATGGTGGCACACGCCTTTAATCCCAGCACTCGAGAGGCTGAGGTAGGTGGAGCGCTGTGAGTTCGAGGCTGGCCTGAACTACATAGTGTGACCCTGCCTCAAAAAAAAATAGGACTAGGAGTTTGGCTCAGTGGCTTAAGCATCTGTCTGGCAGGTGTGAGGTTGTGAGTTCAATCTCTGGTACCAGAAAAAAAAAGAATAAAACTGTAGAAGGAAATTCACTGAAATGAAGAGTGGGCACCTCCACGTACTGGGACTCCCATGGGTATTTCTTTATGCTTTAATGTTTTCTAGCTTTTTATAATGAGCATGCAATGTTCTTATAATAAATTTAAAGAAAAGGGAGAGAGACAGAACAAGCAAGCAGGCTGCATTGGGAGCACTCTGTGGGCTGATCCTATTATTCTCCTGCAGAACATTTCTTGACTGCTCCCATACAGGACCTCCATTTTATAGATGAAGAAACCCAGGGCCCTTTCTCAAGCCCTAGCACTAGAGAAGAAGCAAAAAATATCACACCCCTGGTCCTGTGGGGCCTCCAGGGAGAATTAATTCTACCAGGCCCTGCATTCCCCCCACCCACATCCCTGAGGGTCACTCCAGGGTACACAAAAAAGCCAGTCAGCTCATATTTATGCAAATTTAATCTCTGCTGTCCTGGTCCCAGATTCCAGAACCCTCCGACCCATTCTCCCTCCAGCTTTCTTCTGGTCCTCCAAGCCTAGCCATCCACCACACCTCTCCTTGCTCTGATGCCAAAGTATGACCCAGCCCCCTGGGGTCACTCCTTCCCCAGCCTGACTCTTGCTGAGGCTGAACACATGACCTGGGTCAAACCTCCATGGGTGCCATTCAGCAGAGGCAAAACATGAAGGGTAAGGTGGGGATAAACAGCCAGAATGGGAACAGGAGCCGGGAGGCAGCAGAACTGGGAGCTGAGAGCACGTCATTGCTCATCTGCTTCTTGATCCACTGGACATATTTGGTGATGCGGGCAAACACGCCTGGATTTTCTGCTTTGGCGCAAGCCTTCTCCCAGGACAAAACCCCGGCCAGAATCCATTTGCCCTTGACTTCGCAAACCAATGGTCCCCCAGGGTCCCCCTAGACAAAGAAAGAGGAGTGAGGGGGCTCTCCTGGGCCCCCAGAAACCCAGATCCCCACCCTGGAGTGCTGCTTACAAGACTCACTTCTCAAGGGTATTCCTTAGTTGGGCCTTCTTTGGCTCCTCACTGGGGACTCTGCCCAGAGTAACAGCCAAAGTCAAACTCACCAAGGAAGGAAGACAAGAGCAGAATCTAGGGATGGTAACATGGTGGTGGTGGGGGGGGGGTCGCAGAAAGCCTGTCCCAGAACTGGCCCCCGTGCTGGAGTTGTTCCCAGCAGAAGAGCTGCCAGAATCCCTGCAACTCACATTGCACAAGTTCTTTTCATAATTGGTAGCACAAATCATGTTTCCCAGCACGAGGTGGGTAACTTGGGGTAAGAGGGACTGCCTGCGGTAAATCCAGTCACACCGGTGGTTGTCCATGATGAACACCTCGGCCTCCTGCAGCTCTGGGCTCAGTGTGGAGTTGGCTGTGGAAGAGCTCAGCAGGGTAAGCAATGACACCCCAACCTTTGTTTAGGATCCTGTCACCTCAAAATGTAGCCACATCAAACTGCGTCACATGCCTGGGCCCTCCTTCACCTGGTCCCTGCTGCCCCTGCAGGGTAGAACTGGTCTGCTAAGCCCCTCTCCCTCTAAGGCTTTGATTTGGGATCCTCTCTGGAAAGCTTTTGCCGCTGAACCAAGCAGGCCAGCATCAAGTTCCAGTGCACCCACTTACAAGGGAGGACTTTGGCCCGCCATGTGCTGTTTCTCTCCAGGGTGAACTTGGTTTGTGGTAGCCATTGCCCCTGCCCCCAATTAACACTCGTGCCTCCCTCTACCAGTTCAGGCTGTTACTCTGCCCAGAGCTCAGCCCAGTTCCCCGCCACCTCGATCCTAAGATCTGACAAATTCTCCGTGCTTTCCTCGTTAGTGGGCATCCCACCCCTCCCCTCATCATACTTCCTCCCAGGAACAGCAAGTTTTCCTATGCTAAGGGTTCAGCATGCGGCAGATGCTCAAAGTGTGTCAAGTGAATGAACGGGGAGCAGGGGTGAACTTAGGAACTCCTGGCTCTGAGTTGCTATAAGAGGCAGATGACTGTGACAAGCTTGGTGCCTGTGTGACAACAGCAATGGGCACCACATGAACAATGATCCTAAGACATTCAAAGAACTCATGGGGAAGTGGTGACAGCCACAGCCTTCCTGAGTGGCACCATTAGGAGGCCAGCAGGAAAGGCATTGCAGGAGAGAAGTGGCCTCTGTCCTGCCCCACTCACCTGAGAAGCGCCGCTTGGCCTGGCCCCAGCCAGTCACCCAGCACTGCGTCCCCACTTTTAGGTTGAAGGTGGGTTCCGGGAGGCAGACGGGCTGCACATACTTGCTGAAGATGATGGGAGCAGGAAGACGGAGAAGGGCGACGTCGCCCACTATGAAGGTTCGGCCCCAGTACCTGGGGTGTATAATGATGTCCCTCACAGGGACCGAGAAAGTCCTGCTGGGGCTTGAGGGCTGTAGCCGGGAGGTGCCAAGCACCACTGAGTACTCTTTGTAGCTGCAGGAAACACAGAGCCCCGCTGGTGGACACTAGTTTCCCACGCAAGCACGCATGTGCCTCGCCCGAGGGCCTGGTCTCCCACATCAGAAGCTGTATTCGATCTGCTCTGCCCACCCAGCTTCCCTCATGTGCCCTGGGGGCCTGCAAGGTCCGAGCGCTGTCTCCAGGAAAATTCAGAGGCCTTGTCTGTCTGTTGTTGCAGGTATGTGGGGTTTGGTATACAGGGATGCTCTGGAAGTTGGCAGGGTGGGCAGGTACTCTGGTTTTCCTGTTGCCCTGGCTTTGCTGCCCAGGCTCAGTCCTGCCTGCTGTGAGACTGAGAGCACGACTCTCCCTCCCACTCTTCCCCACCAGTCCTCCCAGGTTCAGGGAGAAATGAGAGAGCTCTGGGTCCGCAGGCCTTGGATACATGGCCATACTCACCCTTGGATGCAGTGGGCAGCAGTCACCACCCAGACGGAGGCGATGAGGGCCCCTCCGCACACGTGCACATTCTCTGTCTGGAGGCTCACCTCCCAGGGCCAGTGGCGGTGCATCCCATCCAGCTCCGTTGACCACCAGGGCTCACTGCAGACTTCGTGAACAAGCATGCCAGAGGGACAGAGGGACCACAGAGAGGGGTGAGAATAATTGGGACCAGGGTTCCCTCCAGGGCCAAGCCACACAGAGCTATAAAAGCAGGGGCTTGTCCCATTTCAGAGAAGGGGTAGACTAAGGGTGCTCTGAAAGGGCAGTGGTTACAGGCAGAAAGTAACAATGACAGACATAAAAGCATCGAGACAGAAGAAAGAGATGCTGAGATTCACAGGGAGCATCAGCACAGAACCTCTAACAAGGGAGAAACAGAGGAGTCCCAAGATCAGACTATGCACCTCCTCCATCTGCACCTTGCTCCTGAAAAGCTTGCCATGTCTCTTTCATGTGAAAGTCCCCACACTGCTCTGAGTCAAGAAAAGCTCCTGACTTCCATTCTGGAAGTCACTGCAGTGAGCACCTGGAGCCTGCAGCAGCGGCAGGGTCCACAAGAGCCCCTCACAGGTGTGCTCAGGTCACACACTCTCATCGTCTATCAGTCAAGTCTGATGGCTGCGTGACTGCACGAATGAACACGGCTATAGGAATTCTAAACGAAGTATTAGCCAGTATCATACTCTGACAACACTCCATGCTCATGTGGGACCTTCCTGGGAGTGCAGGGGTGGCCCACTGGGAGAGCTCACAGGCATTTTCCCAACACTTCTAGCAACCGAGAGGGACAAAGCCCATGTCCTCCGATCAACAGACACAGAACAAGGCATCTGAAAAATTCAACACATATTTACAACTTTACTTACCAAACTGAAAGAGGAAAGAAACCCTTAACTTTAAAATAGTTACAGGTCATGCCGGGCGTGGTGGCACACGCCTTTAATCACAGCACTCGGGAGGCTGAGGCAGGAAGATCATTGTGAGTTTGAGACCAGCCTGGGCTACAAAGTGAGTTCAAGGCCAGCCTGAACTCCATAGTGAGACTCTGTCTCAAAAAAATAGGGCCAGGGATTTAGCTCAGGGGCCTAAGTGCCTGCCTGGAAAGTGTGAGGTTGTGAGTTCAATCCCCGGTACCAATAAAATAAAATAGTTACAGGTCACATTCCTACAGCAAATATATAACATTAAAGAACAAAAATAATGTCACTGTCAGAAGTCAGGATAAGAAAATTGCATTTAACCCCAGTGTGGAACACAATATGTCCACTCTGTGACAATTCCTGGGAGCTGGACACGTAGTTTGTGCACTGTATATAAATAGCATATTTCAATGAAACAATTTACTTTTTTTTTTTTTTTTTTTTTTTGAGACAGGGTCTTACTATGCAGTACAGGCTGGCCTTGAGCTCACTTTGTACCCCAGGCTGGTCTCGAACTCACAATAATCTTCCTGGCTCAGCCTTCTGAGTGCCAGGATTGCAGGCATGTGCTATCATGCCCTGTGAAACAATTTACTTTTAAAATCACTAATATTTCTCTATACCATCACAACCAACTAGAAAATATACCCAGGTTACACTTTCAGAAGCAAAAAATTATAAAGTATATAGAAATTAACCAAACACTACACAAAATCAATTTAAAACTCTGATGAAGGACACAGGAAATAACCCAGGTGGAGAGACAATTCTTACTCTTAAATACAATGACTCAATAGTGTAGATGTAATTTTCTTCCCATAACTCACCTATAAACTCATTTTCCAATGTTAGAAGTTTTAAAAGTCTTAATAAACTTACCCCAAAATTGACATAGAAACCAAGTGCATGAGGAGCTGAGTCTCTGAAAAAGCACAGCGAAGACGGCCCTGGGTGGTGCAGGCCGACATTCAGACACATGTGAAGGCTGTGACCACCCAACAGCACAACCTGACATGGGTCAAAGGGCTTGATGGGTCCGTGTAACACAGGACCTTGATGTAAGTAAGAGTCCCCAAAATCACTGAGTGTTGCTAGGAAACTGGCTCACTCTGAGAGAACTAAGGAAAGTAAAACCAGATTTCTCACTCAAAGTACTTGAAGATCTAAACTGAAAGGTAAAACTATAAAGTTAGCAGACCAACGCGACCCATGTGAGGAATGACTTCTTAAACAAAGCTCCTTAAGGACTCTTAAAATACAAACCATAAAGCATAAAACTAAACAATCAGCACTGAATCAGGGTGCAGCCCAAGCAGGACCCAGGACAAAGGAAGTCCAAGAATCAAGGACAGGAGCAGCCCAAACTCTCTGACTCTGAGCCTGAAGGAAAAAGACAAGAAACCCAAGAGCCAGACTCTCTAGATGGTGCTCCAGAACTTAGGGCTCCATCTGCAACACAACACTTAGAACACAGAAAGATGGAAGGCAGGGTCTGCATCGGGCTCCCAGACACATCCCCTCATAGGCTTTGGCCTGGGCTGAATTCCAGGGACTGAGCCCCCACCCCCACCCCAAGACTGGATCTCTCCTGCCTCTGCAGCCCTGGAAGCTACAGGCTGTTCTTCAGAAACCAGGCCTGCTGGAACGGACCCACCCAAAAATGCTGTCATCTTCTCAGAAGCCTAGTAGGGCTCACGAACCTACCTGTTATGGTCTTATTCTCTTTGTAACCTAAGGACAAAATAGAGACAGTGTAAAAGCAAGAGCTTGTGACAGGCTGGCAGCAAAGAGTGCATTTTTCATCATTAGTGTATTCATTCATGCGCCAAATACTTCCTAATCTCCCACTCTGACTCCGGTCTGGAGCTAGAGGCTAGGGAGACACACTGCCCAGGGAGGGGGTGACAATCACCTAGGTGAGGTCTGTGCAGGGACAGGGCCACCAAGTGACAGGTAAGCCCAAGAGAAGGGGGATGGATAGAAGACACCTATGAGAGGAAGTTACAGGCCCAGCTCTCAAAGATGAGAAAGTAAAATGTAAATGATAAATGAGAGCGGGGCAAGGTGGGGCACACAACCCCCGCCCCCCAAAAAAAAGAAAGAAAGAAAGAAAGAAAAAGAGAAGAGAAGTGGTGGTGGGAAGATGACAAGAAGACATTCCTTGCAGAAGAAACAATTGTGGTGTATGCTGGAGACACCAAGGGATAAAAGCAAGGCCTGTGGTAGTGACAGACAGACAATGGCAGGGAGAGGAGTGAGGAGCCAACCATGAAGGGCCTCATGAGCCAGTCCAAGAAGCTGCGGAGATCTTGACCTTCTGGGAAGCTGCAAGAGGTGAGACAGGGTCAGGTAGCAGAGAACGGACAGGAAAGTGAGAGAGGCGCCCCAGAGCTCAGAAAAGAAATGAGAAGGTCTGAATGAGGAAGGAGCTCAAGGCAGAGGTGGGCTGCACATGAGATGTAGGGACACAAGCAGGCCAAGGTGACACTAGCTTCTCAGCATGGAGAAGAGTGGCTGCCACCGATGGGGTTCGAGAACAGAGTGAGAAGCTGTTTTGCAGGAAGATGAGGTCTGAAGTGGGGACATCCAGCAGGAACCTGCACATCCAGGCCTGCTATGTTCTGAGGTACCCATGTAAGTGGCACCCCAATGCTCAGGGTATGAGTTTCTCCAGAGAGCAGTGAAGAAGGAAGGAGCAGGGTCCAAACAGCAGCGCGGAGCACATGTGTATGTCAGCCACGGCACAATCTGAGTGGCCTAGGTGACGCAGAAAAGGGTGTTCCCCTGTAGTACAGAAGATCAGGAAGTCACAGAAGATAAAAATGGGGGGAGGAGTGGAAAAGTCAGGACCAATAAGGATAAAGAGGTGCCAAGAGTGGCCCAAGGATTAAGTGGGAATGGGCACAAAGTGACAACCCTTTTGAGAAGCCTGGCTGTGAAAAGGACACAGTGGAAGAAGAGGAAGAGAGAGAAGTGAAAAGGAGAGAGGGAAAAGATGGAAGAAAATGAAGAGCGGCAAGGAAGAAAACATGGACTGTGAGGGAAAGGACAAAAGGGAGAAGGAGACA
>RJWM01043150.1:0-13956 GCA_004363535.1 Dasyprocta punctata
TTTTAAAATGAACAAATCACATTTAGAACATTTACACTTTTGTGCAAGCATCTCTTCTGATTGTTTTCCAAATCTTTTCATCATTTTAAGAGGAAACCATATATTCACCCAGTAGTAACTCAGTATCTCTCTATGCCAACCCGAGGCAACTACCAACCTATTTTCCATCTCTCCAGGTAATGCTCTTTTCTTTATATGCGATGTAAATGGAATCATACAGTTCTTAGCCTTTATGTATGGCTTCTCCCTCATAGAATAGGATTTGAAAGTTTATTTAACACAGAACATACTATATAAACCAAACATGCAGCTCTAGTCATAAGATACCTCACTTTGGGTTAGCCTGTCTCTATTTTCCTCAAACAATGATCATTCGTCAGGACACACCTGATACCTAAACCCTGCTTCCTCCTCCTCCTTCCCTTCTTCCTTCCTTCCTTCCATCCATCAATCTCTATCTCCCTCCACTTTCTTTTCTCCCAGTGTAAAGCTTCATCACTCCTTTCATCCTCTGCCTGTCTCTGAGTCTCTTCCAAATGCAAAGGTGACTGACTCTTGCTATAGCAGGCTCTGAATAAATAGCCTAATGTCAGTGGTCTTCACTTACTTATGCATATATAAAGGCATTAATTTTTCTTTTCTCACAAGTTATCACTTTACCATTAGAGCATGCGTGGAGAGTAGAAAATCAAAGAATCATGTTGGAATGAAAGATTTTATCATGGAATGTTTTATTAAGGAATATTAAATCTTGAGGACAGCTTGGGCTTCAATCAGAAGGGTCATGCAGCTCAGGTAATAGGTAAACAGAAGTACTTCCATGGTATGTCAGAGAACAGACTTGATGTAAAGCTGTTATCATTATTTATGTTTCAAATTATATCCTCAATATAATTTGGAGTTTTCCAACACTTACATTGGCCTTCCCACTGGATTTGCTTATCTGAAATTGATTCTTTTCATCTACCTCTTTCACTAAATATTCAAGCTCTACAATGTAATGAGGAGTGTGTTAGTCAGTTTTCCCATTGCTAGGCAAGATGCTTGGCACACTTAACTTAAAGGAGGAGAGCTTTAATTTAGTTAATGTTTTAAGGGGAGGTAGTCTATGGTTACCTAGTTCCAAGCCAAAAACATCATGGCAGAAGGGCCTGGTGGAGCAAAACTGTTCAAATCTTGATGACTGAGAAGCAGAGCAGAAAAATAATGTTAAAGAAGAAGGGAAAGGGGCCAGACATAGGGATACTTGACACCTCTTTGATCCATTCATGTTGCCTCCACCAGTTGAATGGTGGGAGAATAAGTGGTTGGTAATCAGAAAAGTCCCCTGAGAAACATAAATGAGATAAGTCAGAAAGATATACAGTTAGCCAAGCTAATACTCTAGCTATGAAGTAACTTAGGAAGAGGAAACCACTTGTGACAATGCTCCAAAAGGGGGAATAATTGACCATATGTGGGAAAATGAAGAAAGGACCAAGGGCCTGAAACATAATATAAAGGGTTAAGGTGCGTGAAGTTAATATAGCTAGGTGAATATGTTGGACTTTATAGGCCCTAAAAAGAATTTTTGATTTTCTCTAGTTGAGAAGTCATTGATCATATCCAGGTAAGTGGCAAGTTAGGGTATAAATAGATTGAGTCAAAGTAGGGTTTGGAACTGAAATTAATAGTTTCATGACAAATTAAAGAAGGATACTGAACAAAGAAGGAAATGAAAAGCAGTCTGATATACTGAAAAACCATTTTCTATGGGGAATGATGAGGAAGAGAAGATGCAAATGGAAAATCAAATACTCAATATTGATATGTGTTTGAGATGCAAAATCTGTTTGTGATTCAAATGTGTTAACATTACATGAGCTATTTGAATATATATTAAGAACCTGAAGTGGATTTTATTCTATTAAAGAATATTGATCTTCTCCAGAAATATATATCTATGGGTGATGATCTTACAGAAATTCTGAAAATCATGACTGAGAAGGAAATTCCCTAGTGGAAAGTACACAAAGTTAGACGAAAAGGTGACCTGGAATCAACCTATGAAGGAACGTAATGTTTCTTGAGATCAGACAGAAGACAGTAAATCAGTAAAATGAACTGAAAAGGAGCAGAGAGTAGGAGCAAAGACTGTAGTCAGATAAAAACCAGTGGCATGTATTTTCATAATAGGCAAAGAAAAAATATGTGCTGGGAAATACTGAATGAGAAATTACAGGGAAGATTTTGGAATTCAGGTAAGAAGAGAACTGAGGCTGTCTTTAGAGATTTTGTCAAGAGTGGCTGTAAAGACAAAATGATGGTACAGAATTATGTGGTGTGCATTTTAGGTGGTTAGACACTGTTGCTGACCATATCAGCTAGCAACCCAAAGGTCACATGCAGAACCATTGGTACAACTTCTCTCAATCCTGACCTCTCAGTCCCGAAGTTGATTTGCACATGACATGAGCAGCCAGTTCAATGACATGCATCCTAATTATTGTCACTAGCACTGGCATACAGAGCTGCTGGTAAGAAGGGGTACTGTAGAATGGTTTAAATAATATTAGTGAAAATGATTAAAAAGCCAGCCTAATTTTTATAATTACCATATCCTAAATATTTTAAAACATGTGTCTTAGTTACTTTTTACTTGTTGCTGACACAAAATACTTGATGCCCAAAATTAGGGAAGGAAAGCTTTATTTCTTGCCGTTCTCATGGGTTTTAGTTCATATTTAGTTGACTCCAAGGCAGCATGGCATGGCAAGGTAGTCATTCACAGCAGCCACCAAACAGTAAGGCAAACCAGCAAGAGAGAGAGGACAAGCTTTCCTCTCACCCTTACACTGCATGTTGGCTCCATCCCTGGGTGGGTGCAGCACTCACATCACCAATCCCAGTGCCAGACAACAAACCAATCACAAATGCCAGGCTCAGCCCTGTCCATGGCACGATTACATGAGACTGTGGGGGAACACATGATCAAACCCATACAACATGCCAGTGACAAAGTGTTACTCCCTGGAAATATATTTTGTTGGCTTAAATTCTACATGACCATGAAGGCTGCTGTTGGGCTGTAATATTAGATGAAAGCTTCAAATTATAAGAGTTTTAATCCTTATCATTTAATATACAAAGTATTACACATGGAAGTTATTTTGAGGATTTCCAGGCATACAGTTGTTGTCATAGGTATGGTCCTGTGTCCCCCCTACCAAAGCCTCATGACATGGGATGGGACTGAATTTGATATCTGTGATTGACTTGTTGTCTGGTGCTGGGATTGGTGATATGAGTGTTACACCTGCCCAAGGGTGGAACCCACATACAAGTGTAAGGTGAGAGGAAGGCGTGTCTCTCTCTCTTGCTGGTTTGTCTTGTTGTTTGGCAGCTGCCATGAATGGTTGCCGCACCATGCCACCTTGCCTTTCAGCCAGCTGAATATTGACTGAAACCTCCAAGAACTGTAAGAAATAAACCCTTCCTTCCCTAATTTTGAGTGTCAGGCATTTTGTCTCAGCAAGGAGGAAAAAGTAACTAAGACAGTTGTCTTCAACAGAAAGTCAGTGCAAAGATACCCTATACTACTTCAATCAGTTTCATCCAAGGATAGTTCATTGCTATAGTAAGGAGTTGCAAGGAGAACAATTACATACAGGACACAGAATTTATAACATTATTTTATGATGGTCATGCAGAGTTAAATACAAGAAAAGCCAGGGACTCTATCCACAACACTAAAGACCTAGAAAATCCAGCCGAGGGCCTGGATCCCACAGTAATGTCCCACATGTGTCAAGCTGGAGACCTAGAGTCCATGACATTGCCTCCCACGAGTCCAACTGGAGCCCTAGAGCCCATGACAAGGCTCATGCAAGTCTGTTTTACAGATCTGTGCTGAGAAGACCCAAAGGTTAGCACTGGAAGCCACAAAGTCTATGCCAGCTGGATGAAGGAGCTGTGCCAGTAGATTGAGTGTTCTAAACTGAAGCCAAGAAGGGACATTCAAAATAAGGACCAAAGCACCCCTCAAAATTACCACAGCCATCCTCAGTGACAATGAGGTCATGAGCTCCTCTGACAATGAGAACAAGAAGCCAGCATGGTAAGTTTCTCCTGGAGAACAAACAGCACACATCTTCCCCTTCAGAGCCAGGAAGTGATACTCAATATAAGGAGCAGAGCTTCTCCAAAGTGAACCACAGCCACTCTCAGCGACAAAGTCACAAGCTCCTCAGATGATAATGGCCAAGATCATATTGGGAAAGCTAGCCATGTCAATCTCCTCCAGGAGAATCAATGGCTCCAAACAGCAACACCTAGGCAAACCCACAACACCCAACTCTTTCTCCCCACATTTCTTTTTATGCTGGCAACTTTCTTCAGGTGGTCCATCTATACTCAGCACCATACTGATTTAATTCAACTGGTGTTAAATCGACTACCAGTTTTTCATCCATAACACTCATCTTACAAAACAATAATAGAACCAGAAGCACAATGTGGGCCCTAATACAGTCAACACACAGGACACTTTCACCTCCACAGAATCCTTGTCTCTTTGTTATAGCAACACCAATATTTGTTCTGTCTCCATCTGCTGTTAACCCCTAACAACCACTACTGTGTTCTCTGTTCTCATATATACGTTGAAAACAACACACCTATAGAGATATATGTGTCTAGGAAGCTGTCATTTCAAGACTATTCTATCAATGAAGTAATTCAACATATAATGTAGTGAGATGGTATTTAACGTCACGTAATTTTGGGAGATTTGTAGAGGTAACTGTGTATTGCTCTATACATTGTTCATTCCTCACTTGTTACTGAGTTGGATTTCCTGGTATAGGTTTACCAGTTTCTTTAATCATTCAATTAGTGAAGAACATCTGAGTTGTTTTCAGTTTGGAACTATTATGATTAAAGCTACTATAAACATCAGGCACAGATTTTCATATGTAGGTAAGACTTCATTCCCTGAGACAAATGCCCAGACATGCAAGTATGGGGTTCTATGGGAAATACACTGTTATTTTTAGAGGAAACTTAACTTGTTTTCTAGATTATTGCATTGCTTTTCATTCCCATAAATGATGTTTCAGTGATCAAATATCCTCAAATCCATGGTAACACTTGCTGTTGTAATGGGTGTTGCTCTAAGAGGGAAATTTTGTGGTAATTTGTTACACAGCAATGCGAAGCTAATACAGTGTTAAAAAACTGGTCAATATATTTTCATAATACTATGTGTTACAGCATAAGAAAGCTTGAAATCTTATAGCTCATAGTAGTTTGATAGATTTTTCTCCAATAACACTATATTCATAAAATATTTACAGGACATTATCTTAATGCAATGTGAATAGAAAAGTGATTGAGTGCTAGGAGTAAAGTTACATTACATTTTTTTCCCCTTAAGAAATATTACAGATGGGTGGTCATATGGAGAGCCAATTAAGAATTATTAATTTAATCCTCAACCCTGGAAAAACAGTAGGGAACCAGGAAGTACAGAAACAAAAACTAATACAAGGAGATTTCAAGAAAATAAGTAACACAATATGGAACTTTCTGAATTCTAGGATGTTTGCGGTATTTGTTTTTCAGAATTTTTCATGTCTTGTGACCTTATTTCTCATTCATTTGTAGTTATATTTAAGTCACAATTTTGTATTCTTCTTTTTATAAAGCTTATCTTATAAGTTTAAGACCTTCAAGGGTTAAGTCCTCCTTCGCACGTGAATGCAGCTTTGAAATTCAACCCAGAAAGATGTAAACTGCTTACCAACCTCCTTCTTAGCTATTTGGCCTCTGGAGTGCGCTGTGGCATAAACTGGAAATGGCTTGTGTGTAAATTACCAAAAATAAAATAAAATTAAATAAATAAATAAAAAATAAAAGAAAGAAAGAAAAAAGAAACCTACGAAAATTTTCACAGCTGACAAATTTTTTTGAACGTGGAGATGAGGACTAGTAACAATAAAGGAGAGAGAATGCTTGTGTGTGAAGACAAAGTAAGTTTTTCTTAGCATCTAAGAAAGCATTTTAAACTCTATGTGTCTTTCATTTAACAGCTAGTTCTGCCTTCTAAAATGAGATCAATGAAGCCAGGCGTGGTGGCTCACGCCTTTAATCCCAGCACCAGACAGGCTGAGGTGGGGGGAGCTTTGTGAGTTCGAGGCCGGCTTAGGCTACAAGGTGAGCGCAAGGCCGGTCTGAGCTACGTAGTGCGACCTTGCTTCAAAACATTATGGCTTGGACTTTGTTTGGCTCAGTGGTGTAAGCGCCTGTCTGGCAGATGTGAGGCTGTGAGTTTGATTCCCAGAGCCATCAAAAAAAAAAAAAGTGATGTCAATGAGCTGGATTAGAGACATTTTACATGATTTAAGTCCTCAAAATATACAATTATAGTGTGTGCATCTAAATACATTATTATCATCATAACATTTATTTGCATTAATGCTTTTATATCTTACAAAATGTTCCTAAATCAGACAATTATGTAAAACTCAAAGGAAGAGAGAGAATGCTAGAGAACAGAATGGTGATTCTTCCTTTAGTTTTCTGATTTTAAATTTCTATTGTTTAGACTTTTTTATACCAGAGAAAAAATTTGAACTTTATTTTACAGGATCAACATGATTTAAAAAACATGTAACATTATCTTTTCTTTAATACCCTTTCTACTCTTTCTGGTAGCTACAACAGAGAAGTTTAGAAGAAAAGGGAGAATATGGAAGCAGCAATGTAATGAGAAGGAAAACTGGGAAGGAAAAGAGGAAGATAGAGGAATTATGAAGCAAAGAGACTTACTGAACTCCAGACGTGACATACAGAAGTTTTTATGGGATAAGAATTGGAAAACAAAACAAAACATGTTGTCCCATTGAGGTAATATATAGAAATGATATCTGAATTGATCTTTCTTTTCCCGTCCCAATTTACTCTTATTAGATACATTTCTTTTATAGAACATATAATTATTTATTTATTTATTTATTTTGGTACTTGGGATTGAACTCACAACCTCGTGCCTGCCAGGCAGGCACTTAGACCACTGAGTTAAATCCCTGACCCTGGTTTTTAAGACAGGGTCTCACTATGCAGTTCAGGCTGGTCTTGAACTCACTTTGTAGCCCAGGCTGTTCTCAAACTCACAACGATCCTGCCTCAGCTTCCCTAGTGCTGGGATCACAGGCATGTGCCATCATGCCCAGCTTCAGAACATGTAATTATTTTAACTAATAAGAAAAATATAAAATTAGACATATTAATGATGTACTATGTTTATAAACATGTATACTTCGTGTTACATCTAAATCAGATTGGGCATCTATCTTTTCAAGCATTTACTATTCTTTTTATGTTTTAATTTTTTGTAGTAGTGTCTTACTGTGTGGCCCAAGTGGCCTTGAGCTTTGGGCTCCTGTGGTCCTTTGCCCCTAGCCTCACAAATAACTGGACCATAGGCAGTGCTACTGCAACAAGCTGAACATTTATCATTTCTTTATGCTGAAAATTTTAAAATTCTTTCTTCTAGCTTTCTGAATTGTGTAATGCATCATTATTGCCTCCACTACCTTAAAGCGCAATAGCACACCAGAGCTTCTTTACGTAAATATAGCTTAGTACAATTTCTGTGTATACTTTGACCCCATGGGGTCATTACTTTTACAATAATATTTGCCTCCATTTCAGTTATTCTAGGAGGTTAAGAATCTACATGTTTCATAAATTCCAATAATAAAATCCTTTTGTTTATTTTAAAGAGAAAAAAATCAAGAAGCAAACAAAAAACAACAAAGGCAAGATGATGACAATGACAGCAAAAAACAATGGTGATATAGGACTTCAAAACAAGATGATAGGAATTTAACAATGGTTGTTGTATTGCATATTGTTATCTTCACAATAATTACTCAGGCTATCAGATACAGGCATGCACAATTGATCAAGCAATATAATTTCCCTTTAAGCAGTTTCTTTCCCTTTTACTCTAGTATTGTAACTTTTGGATCTTATTTACTCTTTCAGTTTTTTGCACTAGCAAGACAATACAGTATTTACACATGCAAGTCTGATTTACTTCACTTATGAGTATGGTTTCTATTTGCATCCATTTACCTAGAAAAGCCTCAAGTTTATTGTTCTTTATGGCTGAGTAGTATTCCATTACATAGAAATACCACATCTTTTTTATCCATTCTGTGGTTGATGGGCATTTTGGTTGTTTCCAAGATTTAGCTATTACAAATTGTGCTGCTATAAACATGGGTGCACATATGTTGCTGTGGTATGACATTTTAAATACTTCTGGAAAGATACCCAGAAGGAGAATAACTGGGTCAAATGGATCCTCTAATCCTAGATTTTTGAGGAATCTCCATACTGATTTCCAAGTGGTTGCACAGTATATACTCCCTCCAAGAAAATCTTAAGTATGTAGTTTATAGCATTATATTTTTATTACTTTGCACAACTGAAATGACTTTCATCTAAATTAATTCATATGCCAGTAAAGATTCAGCCCTTTTTAGGATTCATATATGTACGTATATATGAATATTCTTTCTATAAGTCTCTGGTTAGTAGTTTTGACAGTTTTTCTTTGGAGGAGCACTTCACCTTCCTCCTCACACTCCTTACAACTCAGGGCTTACCAGGCAATTTTCCTCTAATGACCTTTCTCTCTCCCCTTTCTCCCCACCAGGCTCCACCCAGATTCTCAGAGGTCTGAGTGTGGGAGGGGCTTCCTGCACAGAGGCTGTGGAGGACTCACAGTGTCTGGACCTGGGCAGGTTCCTCAGCGGAGCCAACTGGCTGCAGGAGCAGGAGCAGTTCCAGCACCAGGTCCTGACACCAGTGCCCCTGAGTTGACTAAATGCATCTAACTGATGCAGCCAGGCCAAGAAGGGTCATGAAGAGGATCTTGAGCTTTCTGCTGCAGTTTTTGTGCACCCTGGTTTTCTGTGAGTTGAGCTATCTCATATTTGGGGAATTTAAAGCAATTTTGCAGTTGCAGTGGAGGGGGTGGGGGAAGGAGCTCACAAATCTTGCAGATCTTTTATCTTTCATCCTTCTTGTGATCTATGGGGGCATTTTCAGGACTGTGTAGATGCTACAGTGACATCACCTGTGACCGTGTCTCCATTCCTACTCAGGTGTGAGAGGGGCACAGGTGGAGCAGAGTCCTCCAGCCCAGATCCTCCAGGAGGGAACCAATTCTACACTATGGTGCAATTTTTCTATCACTTCTCAAAACGTTCAGTGGTTTCGTCAAGATCCTAGGGGACACCTCATCAACCTGTTCTACATTCCTTTCGGGACAAAGCAGAATGGAAGACTAACGGCCACGACAGTCCCCAAAGAGCGCCACAGCTCACTGTCCATCTCCTCTTCCCAGCTCCCAGACTCAGCCACTTATTTCCGTGCTGTAGACCACAGTGCTCCCCTGGCACCTGCAGGTGGTGCACAAACCCTCAGCTGAGCTCAGCCCTGCGCCAGCCACAGGCACATCACGGGGCCACGCATGCACCATCTTCACAGCTTAGTGTTTCTAACCTACATTGGCAGAGCTGTACCACATAGATATGAAGCTTTGATCTTTAACTTCATTTCTTCTGAAATATAACTTTCCAAGTTGCAACAGATAAACAACTTATAAGATTAAATCAAATTGCATATTTAACCTTCACAATGATGGACTCGAAGACAACACAGAGTAAAAGAAACTAAAAGGAAAAGGAAGTCATTCAGATGAAGATGTCATTGATGATTATGTAGTTTAGCGGGGTGTCTCAAGCACTTTCAGTTCTGCCTCACCAATGTATGACCCTGCAGATATTGTGCTCCTCATTCATTCTACCAGGGAACAGAGAAAATAGGAAATTTACTGAATGTTCATACTTGATAAATAGATATAAGGAAGAATGTTGACAAATATGTTTCATTCCCTTTAGTCTCTTTCATGTTCTTGAAACTTGCCTTGTGACCTATGAGATGGTCATTCCAGAGAGGGTCCCCTGATCCTTGGAAGAGTGTATATTCTGTTGGACGATGTCTGTAATATCAACTTTCTTTGTACAGCTGATCAGGTCTTCTGTTTCTTTGCTGTTATTGTTGCTGTCCTATGTATTACTCAAGATGAGTTATTGAAGTGTCTATTATTGATGTATTGTCTGTTTCTCCCTGATATGCCATCAGTTTTAGTTTTGTGTATTTTTGTCTGTGGTTTGATGCATATATTTACAACTGTTATATTTTTAAAGGATTTATTCCCTTTTTTGTAGTTCTGGGGATACAATCAGGTGTCTTTAATGTGCTAGGCAGACACTGTGCATTCCCAGCCCTGAGATTGCTTCATTTTTATTGTTATAAATAGTCCCTTTTAGTCATTAGGAATGTTTTTGATTTAAATTGTATTTTGTGTAATAATAGTAGAGCAACTGTAGCTCTCTTGTGGTGCTGCTATTTATATGAGTTGCTTATGTGGTATAATTTTTAACTTATTTATATCTGCTTGCTTTAATTTGAACTTGGAATGACCTCCAAGGGCCCATGAATTAGTCTTAGTCCCCAGCTTGGTGCCCTAGGAAGGTGAGAGCTGGTGGGAGGTCTGGGGTCACCTGGACTGTGCCCCTAATGGGGACTGGGAATGCTGGCCTTTACCTCTTTCTGTGTTTGCTTCATGACTCCAAGAGATAAACAGCTTCCACCTGTATGTACTCTCAGCATGATGAATGGCCTCATTCGAAGCCAAACACAGCAGGCTAAGTGGTCACAAACTCAAACTCACAAAACTAACAAAATGCATCTTTCCTCTTTTTAGTGTATTTTGTTTCAGCAGTGGAAATCTCACTAACAGAAAATTGTGTAAAGTTAACATAATACTAATGTCATAATGTCAAAAATGAGCTTTCGTGTTCTTTACATTCATACATTTTGACTTAAATTTACAGACACAGGTACATTTTTTAGCATTTATTTATTTATTTATCTATCTATCTTGACACAAGGTCTCTCTGTATAGTTCAGGTTAGCCTTGTGTCCACTAGCTTGTGTCCCACAAGCCATTTCCAAAGGCTCTTGAACCACATGGTCAGGAATAGTCACAGCAACGACCCCACTTCTGGTACCAAATTCTGCCTTAGTTACTCATTGCCGAGACAAAATACCTGATACCCAAAAATTAGGGAAGGCAAAGTTTACTTCTTACAGTTTCTTGGGAGTTTCAGTCCATACTTAAATGGCTCCAAGGCAGCATGGCATGGCGGGGCTGCAGTTCATGATGGTCACAAGCTGCAAGGTGCGCTGGTGAGAGGGAGGGTGGCGGAAGTACAAGAGGAAGACCCGCCTTCCCTTACACTGTATCTCAGTTCTACCCCTGAGCATGTGCAGCGCTCACATCATCAATCCTGGTGCTACACAACAAATCAATAGTAAGTGCCAGACTCAGCCCCATCAAAAGAATATGAGGACTTGGGAGTGCATAGTATATCACCCAATACACTGAGGTAGTACTAAAATCCAAACTTGAAAATTTGCATTTCAAAACAGCAAGAGAACAAGCAAACTATCAGGAATGGAAATGTCTTAAGCAGGCTCTTCACAAAAGAAAATAATAACTCATTGGATAAACACACCCATTTCTATAAAATAAAAAAGGAGACATAGCCAGCCTGTATTTTTAGAAGTCAAGACAATGTTGCCCATGATACAGGATACCTGAAAAAGCTCAGAAAACAGGGTTCTGAATTATGAGTAATGTCCCATTTCTTGATATGGATGCTGACTACAAGGATGTGTTCCCTTTGTGAAATTTTATCAAGCAGTATACTTAAGATATATTTCATTTCATATATGTGGATTATACTTTAATAAAAGCTTCAAATGAGGTAATGGATTCATATTAATTACAATGTATTTTGTGCACTAAAACTAAAATTTCAGGTTTTTTCATGCTACATTTTCTTTCTTGTCTCTAAACTATTTGAGAAACAATGCATCTGTTAGGTAAATTTTACTCCAGATTTTGGGAAAATACCAGTCCTCTATTAGAGGACTATATATGAGAAATTTGAGAAAAGTCTGTTATTCTATATCTGGGATACAAACATAGGACTTTGATCCCTGAAATATAATGCAAAGAACACTGGGGTGTTTTAGATTACTGGAAAAGTTGAAATCTACTGAATAAGATGCGATGATAAATAGCTGACAGTACCTATATCGTATTGTTCAGAACGGGATAGACAGCAATCCAAAGCTGCTAAAGCCTGGAGGGAATATATTTTATGTAAGAACATAATTAAGTGAGAGAAATCAGGTCTGGCAAGTGCAAGGTCCTGAGTTCCATTCCCAGTACAAAAAACAAAAAACAAAACAAAACAAAACAAAAAAATCAGAAATCTGTTTTTTAGAAAGAAGAAGAAATCCAACACTTGTATGGAAAAAAAATCTGATATAGCTTCAAATATTAAAGGGCTCCCATAGTAGTGAAGTATATTATGTGAATATGACTTGTGAGCCAACGTTTAGGCAATATTGATACAGCATAGAGTCTGGGATATGCTCCCATTTTGGCCTCATAGTGGGTGAAGCATATTCATATAGCCTTTGTATACGACAGGCTGGTGAAAAGGGAGAAAGAGAAGTGTGAGGATTGATGGCATTTATAAAACAATTTTGGAAAGACTGATAAAGTAGAAGAGGATAAGAGAGTTGATCTTCAGGAGAAAAGTAGAAAGATCAATAGATATGAAAGCCAAAATAAGTGTATTTAAGCAGCCTAAACAAACATCTTATTGAATCCATTGCAGGGACTCAGGGAACATTTCTAGCCACTGAGTGCAGTGATAGTCCAACTTCAGGGACAGTTTTCCAGGTGTGCCCTCTTCAATGTAAGGCAGAGATATTTTCCTCTAGTGCTTCGATCTGTCAATTTTCAAAAAATGCAGCCTTTCTAATGTACTGGATGAGAGTTCAGCCCTTCTGGAAAGCTCAGAGCTTGTTTATATGCACAGAACCTTCAGGGAGCTCTGGGCACCAATAACCTTAATGCAGTCATATCCCTTTATGGACATCTGGGAAGCACATTTATGCCAAATGACGGACTCCTTTCAGAGTGGAACTGTTCATCAGGGGATTTGACTCTGTCCTTTTGTTTTCAAAACTGACTTGCCTATTGTCTTCATGTGAAAAACTTTCCTGGTGGCCTCCAAGTTCCCATTCTACTAAAAAAAAAATTGGAGATTGGGGGTATAGTTCATTGGTAGACTACATTCCTAGCATGCATGGAGTCCTGGATTTGATCACCAGGACTGAAAAAGAAGACACATTAATAGCCCTTATAAAGTATCCTTCCATATACCTCAACTGATATGGACTTCTCTCTCAAGGGTTGTTTTCTTTCCTTAGTAGTCCTTATTTTCCCTCACTTAAAACCAAATCAAACCAAACCAAACCAAACCAACCCAGATTTGTAGGCAGCATCTGCATACATATTTGTCACTAGTAAAATCCAAGCATTGTTCCTGCGACTTTGAGATCTTTGCTGTTATCCTTTTGTCTATCGTTGTCATAAATAGCAAACATACTGAAGAGTTTGACACAGCACAGATGTTTAAACTATAATCTTTGTACCATGTGACTTAAATCTCCTCCTGGACCATTCAGAAAGAAGCCTGAACTCCACAATTGTAAAGATCATTAATTAGAGTCTTCTTACCATTAATGCCCATAGTCCCACTCTGGAAAGATCTTGTGATAACTCTCCAGGCAGATACTGCTGTACCAAAAATCTCACATCCAGTGTAAAACCACCCATGCTCACCTTGTCACACTCAGACCCTCCTGCTGCACTTGTTACTTAGAGGTATCTGATCACTTAGTCCTTAGATACCTTTATTGTTATCTAATTTGTTATCTTCTTTTATGGTCTTATCTAAAATTTAACTCCACAAC
>RJWM01043151.1:0-13768 GCA_004363535.1 Dasyprocta punctata
AAAGAAAGCCTCTAGAGGGGTGTGTGTGTGTACCTATGTCATTCTAAGTGCTGGTGGCACACTTGTTATAACAAACCAGTGATGTCCATGTGTGTGTTCTCTGCCTTGGGACCTACATTTACCTAAGTAATCTGCTAGTCTTCTGTTAGTACACTCAGTCCTCATGGGGTGTATGCAGAATAATTCCATCTTTATGCAAGAAAAAAAAATTGGACAAAAAAGCAGTTATGCTGAGCTAAAATAGGCATTATAAACACCTGTCACCTGAAGCGTCCATGTATAGGGACAGACCTTCCCCAGGACCCCAGCTATAGTTCCTGCTCCTGGCAGTGGTAAATGCAACCCATCCAGGCATGTGGTGAGAAATAAGCTTTCTTTCCTTCCCTTGATGGCAGTTTCTGTTCTGAGCTATTATCTGTCCAGGTGGTTGAACACATACTTGGTCAGGTCAGGGTCTCTCCTATCTCTCAAGTAAAATCCAGGGTAACAGTGCCCCACCGAGATGCTGGGTAAGGTCTGGTTCCCACTGCTCTGGGTTCACTGAGATGCCCAGTGCCTGACCTGGCCTTGCCTTGGGTGTCCTCCACACAGGGGCTCTGTCTGTCTTCCTTCAGGCTGTTTCTACCACATAGGGACATTTAGCAACTCGGCCTGCCAAGCATCTCCTCTAATCCCAGCCCTCAGGAGGCAGAGGCAAGAGGGTTAGTTGCAAATTAAAGGCCAGTCTGGGATACAGAGTGGACTACATGGTGAAATCCTGTGTCAAAAAAAACAAACTAAACTAACAAGTACAACTCGGGGCCACTCCCTTTCTCTCCTAAGCACATAGAACTCCCCGGTTGCGCCCCTCTGTGCAGCAACCTAAGGCCCCATCTACAACCCTCTTCTCTGCATCCACCCCCACCTAGGTTGTTCCTGAGAGCTGGACTTGGGGTTCCCCTCAACAGATGGTGGCCTTTTCTTAGAGACCCCTCTCTCTCCTGATTCACCACTTGCCTCCAGTTTGGAGAATTCTCTCAGACCTACAAAAGCTAGGACAGATGAACACATCTCTTCCTCAACTGTCTCTTTGTCCCTACTCCCTGGCTTCTGTTGGACTCTGCTTTCATGGCCTGCACCTGTGCTTCTGTCCCGAGCTCAGCCTTGGAGCCCTTGGACCAATGCTCATGCCCTGCAAAGAGGCAAAATCTCCTCGGGTTGACGTGGAATCGCCCCACTCTCCAGCGCTCTCCAGCCTGAGGTAGACAGGTGAGTGAGTTTAAATAAATGCCCAGCTCTCTTATCTGGAGTCGGCTCCAGTGCTGACTAATTTATACTCAAAGCTTCTCAGGGGATCAGGACAAGGCTATGTATTGCACCCATGCTTGGCTTCGTTTCTTTCTCCAAATGAGTGGATGCTGTGGTGTGTGCCACCCAGCTCCGGCTTGGGGACCGGGGACTTTATCTCTGGCTACTCAGAGTGTCTTCGGCATATAGACTTAGGAAATGGCCTCAGCTGGGGACAGTTGCCTCCACCCAAAGCCAGGCCCCTTCCTGGGGCAGTGTCCATCCATGGATCACAGGTGCAGCAATAACAGGATCCCCACGCCTGGCCCCCAGTTTTGGAACAACACTGAAGGGCTTCTCCTGCTTTCAGGTCCTCCCTGAGCCAGCTTCTCCTGCTCAATTCTGCTAAAGCCCCTTCAGTATCAGAGAACTGAGCCATAGTTAGTGCCAGCCCATTGCACTGGTGAATCGTGGAGTGTGTCCCCTAGGAATTTCATGTTCTTTAACAAAGCAAACCAGGCCATGGCCAGACTGTGAGCTCGGACACTGCTGCCTCCCAAGGTGGCATCCTGGGCAAAATACTCCCTTCCTCTCCACCTGAGGTTTGTTATCTGTAAAACAAGGGTAATAATAGTGTTTATCAAACTAAGTTGTAGAGAAAATTGAAGGAGATAAGAACCTTCATTAAATAGTCCCAGCACATGAAAGATTCTCAGTAACTGGTAGCTACTTTGTAATGCATGCAAAGAAGGTCTTTGCTTTTTTTCTGAGGACAAGATTTTTGGAATTCAAAGGCCAGAAAAAGACCTCAGGCTTCACCTAGGTCATCGCTTCCTGAGATAATAAATTTGGAACAGTCTAGCTTTTGAAAAGAAGGGAACATGTAAGAGGAAGAACAATTGAGAAGTGTTGGTTAATATTTCAAAACAGATCCTGCCGTGCAGATTTTGATCTTTTCATATTGGAATAAGCTTAAGTGTGGAAACTGCCACCTAGATATCTTGAGATATAAGATTATCTTTTTCCATCACAAATCATAATGTTGGGTAACCATTTTCATATCTGTGCGGTGCATTTACACACAAATTCTAGAGTTTCAATGAAGCTGTTCCAAATCTGAACAGGATCCCAGAAGAAACAGGACCTCAGTTAGCTAAAACAGCTTGGGAATAGCTTTATTTGGTGGAAGTGGAGGAGAAGGGTTGGCCTTCTGTCCGCCTGAGGATGAATCCTCCGGCAGGATGAGGCTGTTCCCTGGCAGAAGGCTGACAGAGGTTCCGAGGAGGTAACACACGAACCTCCCTTTCCAACAGGTGGTGTGTGTGTGCCAGAACCTTTACCTCTCCAGTACAGAACAGCAGCTTTAGCAACTGCCTGCTAATTGAAAAATAAGTCCAAGACTGTCACCCTTCTAACCTTCTTAGCTGTGGGAATCATCAAGTTCTAAAGCCAGCAACTTTGGGGGACACCTTATTGACAATAGTGCTAGAAGTGCAGCTTGGATTAGGAATAAAATATTTATAATCCCCCTCTGGGGGAAGAGAGCTTAGTACAATGAATCCACAGGCTTTGGCTCTCCTGAGGTATTTTTCTCGTTCTCCCTGGCACGGATAAAATCTAAACTGTACTTAAGAAACGGTGTTAAATGTGTTAGTTGACTGAATCTGGCATTTATAATGCAATTTAGCAAAGTTTTATATTGACAGCATGACATTTTTAAAGGGCCCTTTCTGATTAACAAGGTTCAGAATCACTCCCTTGATTATGCTTGCAGACTAAGTATAAAACACTGCAGGCTCTGGAAGCAGTGAATCGGGGCTCTGTTAGCATCAGACACATTTTGCTTTCTTAGTGACCATTTTGAGGGAGGATCAGACTGAGACTACATTTTTCAGGACAGAAGAAAATCTGTTTTCTCGCTTTGAGGAGACCCTCGGCAAGGAAAAGGCCTCAAAAGGGTAGAGGAGAGGCATGGATTCTGAGCCACGCTGGGCAACGTGTCCTCCTGGAAACCCCTAGGTCACCTCCTATTTTCCTTGTCTGGACAAAGCCAGTCTCAGAAACCCAGACTGGGGCTGGAGGGAGGGGAATAAAAAATTCTCTTTCCAAAGAGCAAATGGGGAAACTGCTCCTAGCTGTACAAAAACTATCATTCCAACTGTTAATATGTTTTCTGATTCTCCCTTAAATATCTAATGATCTCACTTGGCCCTCACAGGGGAGAGAAAGGAGACAGGTCAGTAATCATTGCCTATAAGCGAAATGAGATGCTTGGAATAATCTAAACTATCCCAGCTGGTTCATGGAGACTCGGCCACAAGTATCCCATTTCCTGGTGTCAATGTTCTTAGCGACAAACTACTGAGCTTCTGACCCCATGCTGGACACTGCTAAGAGCCTTGCCTTTATGTGCAAGTGTGTTAAAATGTTCATGATGCAAATTGCCCGCTTTAACCATTTTTCAGTGTGCAGTTTAGTGGATCGGGTGCATTCACATTACTGTGCAGTCATTGCTGTCATCCATCTCCAGAACTTTTCATCATCTTAAAC
Source organism: Dasyprocta punctata (assembly GCA_004363535.1). Lineage (NCBI taxonomy): Eukaryota > Metazoa > Chordata > Mammalia > Rodentia > Dasyproctidae > Dasyprocta > Dasyprocta punctata. The sequence continues at coordinate 3,817 of RJWM01043151.1, forward strand.
TAAAAGTATGCACATCAATTAAGCAATATCCCTCCCTTTACCACCCCACAGTTCCTGCCACCACCATTTGGGGACTGACTGAATTCCCCAAGCACAATGTCTTCATTCATTCATGTTGTAGCATCGGTCAGAATTCCTTTCCTTTTTAATGCTGAGTAGTATTCCATTGTAAGTCTCTGCCACATTTACTTATCCTTCATTCATTAATGCTTGGTTGGGTTGGTTCTCCTTTTTGGTTATTCCAGATGATGCTACCATGAGCATGAGTTTACAGCAAATGTACGTGGGTATAAGTCAGTATAAAAGTCCATCATACCTGTGATTTCTATGATGATCCTGGATCAGAGATTTGGTTCTTCTCTGGCAGGTAAGGAATGTAAGGCCATGAGAAATGCCCTGCCTCTGACCATACTCGGCAGACAGTGATCCTGGGACGTGAAGCTGCAAGTATCTGCCCTCTGCCTTGCTTCTGTCCTCTGGTTCAGTGCAATCTATGTACTATGTCCCCAGCATTAGTACTTCAGTACATAGCAAGTGTCTTTCAGGACAATTGCTTCTTCATCGTCGATTATGGTATATGACAGATTGAACAAAATCAGGCAAGAATCTCCAAGGAGTTGAGGAACTGGGGAAGTCAGGGCACAGTTCCTGAGCATAGCAATAGACTGAGTCCCATCCTGACAGAGAAGAGAAAGGGGTTCCATTCTCGAAACCATGTGTCAGCCATCCTGAGGTCCCCAGGGGAGAGACCAGACTCAGGAGATTGCCCAGGTGTCAAGTTTTAGTCTCTTCACTGAAGGCCACCAAGGACTTGGAGAAAGAGAAATAAGTCCAAATAAAATGTGATATGCCCAGTATTGAAGGCTGCCTTTCAGCCTCCCTGGACCCTGGACCCATTTCCAGTGTTTCCAAGAATACTATTTTCAACCTAAAGGGAGAGATTAACATGTCTGATTCCTTGTGGGCAAGTCCAAAGTGATTCCTTTTGCAGATTCTTAACTGTATAGGTTTTATTCTGGACTAAGGAAGAGGAAGGTTAATAGAGTAATGGTGTAAACCAGCTGCTGCCTGACCATCTCACCCACACTGTGGTGTGTCTATGAGTTAGGAACAGGGTTGTCCTCATATGTCTACTCCCAGATGAAGGACAGGGAGGAAGCCTCTGTGACATCTCAAGTGCCCAGACCTCAGGAAGCATTAGGCAATGTGGGCATTCTCCACTGATGGGCAGTGACCATGGGGAAAGGAATCTTCAGACAACTTTGGGGACTGGCTGTCTTCAAGGGGGATGATGAAAGAGCAAACAATGCAGGTGCCAGACGAGGAACAGGGGACAGATGTGCCTCCTACATCTGACTGCAACAAGATTTTGTGTGCCATCCTATATAAACATTTGGCACAAGAGCCAAGAAATCAGGTTACTGTGTCATTCCTTTGGGCCCCCTTGTGTCCACAGCCTGTAGTCTGACTGTTGGAAATCAGAGGACCTTCAGGGTTCCTTCCACATGGGACATCGTATGATGGAAGCAGCAGTATTAACCAAACAGAAAACAAAGACAAAGAATGTACCTGGGAAACAGGAAGTCAGTGAACTCCACAATAGTCCAAGTTCCTTGAAAACAAATTTTGCAACATGCTGTTTCTGATATGTACAGGATGCATGGCTTTGCACTGCTGATTGCAGAGCTGAAGTGAGACTCCAGGGCCCAGGCACAGCATCTGAGCTGGGCGCCCCCTCTTACTCCACAGTCACCATGCCATCCCTAGGCCTGCTGATGCTTTCCAGGTCGAGGCTGTGCCTGGCTGGCTGCATGTCACAATTAGAGCACCTGTCAGCATTGCCATTCCAAGTTCCCCTTTTCAGGGATTTAAGATTCATCAATTAAACTAAAAGAAAGCTTTACCTGAACCCAGGGCTTAGCATGAAAGCATTTTGTGGAGAGACTTTGGAGGGGACAGACATGCATGCGTGTGTGTGTGTGTGTGTGTGTGACTAGAGTCAAACCTGATTTATTTGTAAGCTAATGTAAAACACTATGAAAAGAAGACTTGTCAGTCAATATGCATTTTTTGTTGTTGTTCTAGAAACAATAGCAAAGGACAGTTGAGGAGTGCAAATCTAACTCAGGAAGGAGCTGTTGATCATCTTCCCTCTTCCCAAATATTAAAGCCAAGCTCTTGCTGTGGCTTAATGCTACTAGAGCGATCGATTGATTAAAGGATTCAGGGGCAGGCAGATAGTGCCAACATAGGGAGTTTCTCTCCCCAGGTTTCTGGTGACAGACTACTTTCCCCAGCTCGGATGCAAGGACGGTCCCCCGATGACAAAGCCACTGTTAGCAAAAACTTTCCAGAAGAAGCTTCCACTAGCCACAGTCCCTCCCTTTCTGTGCCTGTTATTGGGATGGAGGGCTCCAGTCCCAAATCATAAATCATTTCCACCACCATGCTTTTAATGTTTGTGTTCCCAAGTGATTCCAGGGGTTGTGGGGTAGGAGGTGGCTAGGCCTTTCTGCTTGTTTTTGAAGCTGAAATACGATTTTTCTAGTGCAGCACTGAAAGAGAGACTTGCTTATGAATTCATAGAGATCATTGTCAGCATGCTTTTTAGCCCGAGTTGGCAGACCAAACTGTGGGGAAGGAAATCCCAGCGGAAAGGAAGCCAGAGGTTTATCCAGAAATGGCTTGGTGAAGTGAATGCAGCTAACACACTTTTTTGACTGCTGTAGGTGATAGGACTGTTCTAGAAGCTTCAGGCATACATAGGAACACAATCCTAATGAAAGCCTTACAAGGCAAGAGCTTCTGCTATCCTGCTGTTACTGCAGAGGATGCTGGGCCCTGGGAAACTGAGTGTCTTGCCCATGGCACGTGCAGGAGGTGCAGGGTGGAGAAAAGACTTGGGTCCTCAAGCTCCTCGAACTCCACACTCCATGGCCTGCAAACACTGACCTGCTTTCTGATTGCTGCAGAGGTTCCCCAAAGAGAAAGCAGCCTAAGAAGCTTTTAGGAGCACGTAGCCTGACCTTTTATTTTGCACCTTGAAAATAGGTTTGTCTACTTACTTGGGCACTAAAAGGAAGTGTGTGTGTGTGTGTGTGTGTGTGTGTGTGTGTGTGTGTTAGGGTGTGTGAGGGCACGCCAGGGCATGCATTGCATGCCTGCTCCTTACATTTAGCATCACGGTTATTAAAATTGCAGAACATAGGTTTTAGGAAAAAGACATCTGTTCCAGAAGGCCAAGGTGACCTGTCCACAGCTCCCCTTGCCCAGCCTCTAATGGTGTCACAGTGGGGTCTTGTTATGGTTTGAATGTGTCCCCCAAAGCACATGCATTGGAAACTTGATTCCCAAATTCATGATGATGATATTTAGGGATGAGGCTGTCAGAAAATAACTGGGATTCAAATAAGGTCGTGACTGTAGGGCACCCATGATGGTATTAGTGGCTTTATAAGAAAAGAAAGACAGATCCAGCTAGCCGCTTTCTCTATCTCACCCTATGATGTCACCTCCAGTTTATGAAGCAACCAGGTCTCCATCAGTTGTCAGCACCAAGCTCTCAGATGTCCCAGCCTTCCAAACTGAGCTGAATAAACTTCTTTTCTTCACACATGGCCTTGCCTCACGTATTTGGTTGTAGCTGCAGGAAATAGACTAAGACAGGCTTGCAACCCAGGCCTTCCCCTCAATTCAGAGCTCTTCTGATTACAGAGAAGCACAGGTTTGCCTTGGGCAAAAGAGGAAGGAAAGAAAGAATTGGCTGGAAGAGTTTCAAGATCAAATGAGACCAGTCCAGGAGGAAATTATCATGAGCTGGAGAGTCTTCTAACAAATTCTGATCCTCGTGGGGAAAACATACTTCTCACTCATGGCCAATGCACAACAGAATGTGATTTTGTCATGTACTTCAGAACAATGCACAGCTTACAACTTGTGAACTGTTTATTTCAGAATTTTCCATTTGGTGTTTTTGGGTCATGATTGCCTCCTGGTAACTGGGACCATGCAAAATGCAACCACAGGTAAGGTGTCTGCTGCACAGATATCCAGAAGGCAGAGGTATTTGCTCCTTTAGTTCACCCATGTACACGCAGCTCCTAGAAGAGTGTATGGCAAATGGAAGCCCTTAAAAATGCATGAAACAAATGAATGTTTGCTAACTGAGTAGGTACTCCAGGGGTAGAACGGCTTCCAAACCAGCCAACTTCAAGTCTGACTACCACCTCTAACATGTCCTAACTGTAGTACTTTCTGAAAGATCCTGTTCTTTCCTCTCCTATTCCATTAACCCAAAAGTAGAGGAAACCCCACCAACATTAGGGACTAGTCTGCAGGTTAGGAATGGAATAGGCAAAGCATGTAGTGAAGAAGAAATCAAGGAGCTTGGCACTTAAGATACTGTGATTTACTATCTGCGGTCAGAAAGATCTTGCATACTCTCTGGGGAGATAAATATCATCTGATGCTGATGACCCCGGAAGTACAAAGTGCTGTATACTCTCAACGTCTCTGGTCAGAGAAGGAAGCCTGTGTGTCCATAATTCTTGGTCCTAGCCAGTGTTACTCAAGAAAGTTCACATTGACCATGTTCCTCAATGAAATTTCCTTATTCTCTTGTCTGGTGACCCTTGTGACAAATGATCCACACTTGACCATTTCTCTCCTTATCATTTCTGGTTTTGTACTCACAACAAGTTACCTAGGAATAAGCTGTCCCCTCATATCCTCTCCTCTCCTTTTCCCTTTCTGGCTTGTATAGTCTTAGGCTAGCCACGCAGAGAAAGAGATTTTGCTTCTGTTCAGTGGAGATTGCTTAGCTGAGTGATAACCTCCAAAGGCGTGAAGCAATCTGACCAAATTTATGCTCCCCATTTTTAAGCTAAGAATGAGAGGGGTAAGTATACACCTGGAGGGTACTTCACTCCTTAGAGATAGCCCTCCTTGCAAGATCCAATTGCTCCCACCACGTCAACATTCACTGTCTGTTGGCACTTGTATGGCTTTGATAGAACTTGTATCAGTATAAATATTACTTTAGCTTTTAACTGCTAATTATATCAACATAAACTTAATTTATAGTGATAATCACAGTCATAATGTGCTGCTGCCAAACATCACCACTGATGCTTTGAGGCACTGTGTAAACTCAGCCATTAGCAATCATGTAAATGCTCCCATTACTCACTATGATACTGGCGAAAGAACTTCTCTAATTGACTTCTTCCTGAAGTCCGGAGTAATCAAGAACAGCAGAAGACTAGACAGCGTTGGTCAATTTATTACAACAATCTCATCTCTTACCACGGCCCAAGCTATTGCAAAGGAGAATCTCAATATTCTGCCATTTAGGTTTAGTCACCTTGTATCAATACAGTCACAATGCTCTCACTCAGATGAAAGCCAAATAGCATTTAGTTTGCACCACATGTACTTCGGTCTCTCTATGTCAAGGTTAAAGTAAAGGATTTGTTGCATCTTGTAAATGCTGCCTTGTAACTGAAGAGATGCAAAGTGCTTCACTGAATTCACGTATTGCTCCTTTTTCTGTGGTGTTTTACTGCATACATGCTTATGCCACCCCAAGACCCACTTTCACAACCTAAGGCACTAGTACTCTAGCTCTCCAAAGGGCTCCTCTACCCAACTCTCTCAGCCCATATTGTTTGCACAGTAAGGACTCCTCCAGGCTTTAGGAGAGAAGCATGTATCTAAGCTAATCCAATCAGCATGCCTCACTGCTCCCTGTCAGTGGTGATTGGTTCATGGGTGGGCACATGACCCTCAAGTCTGGCCACTCAAGGCCAATGAGACTCAAATCCAGGAAGCATGATTCCTCTCCTCTCCACTGGGTATGAGTAGGAGGAAGGTGCTGTGGAGCTCTTGCTCAAATCTCCTGACCTCAGTGGAAATCCTAAGAATAAAGCTGCCTTCTGAGGAAAGCTCAATTAAACTAAGAACAGGTGAGAAGTCCTTACGATAGTCAAACTCACAAATCACAGTGCACCTGAAACCAGCCCTTTTTCTGGACTTTTCAATTTTATGTATCAAGAATCCCTTTTTGTTTAACCCAGATGTGCTGTTTGCCATCACTCACAACCAAAATCATCCTCATTAATCTGGCAGCAAGTTGACATTGGGTGTGATTATATTCATATCTAAAATGAAGAAATGTGAGCATAAAAAATGATGCCCAGTTAGTAAAGGAGACCTGTGAACTAAATACACAGGGGGAGCAAATCTTAAATATTCTAATGCCAGAGTGCCATTTAAAGACAAAGGAGTTTGAACACAATTTACAAATTGGAAGTCAGAGTTCTTGGTACAAAAACTGGAGTATTTTCCTTTCAAACTTTTTCTGACTCTCTTGTTCATTCAGTGCCAAAGAAAGCAAATCTCTGGATAGACAAAGAGAAACCTCAAGAGAGTTGTAGGGAAGTGGTGGGGGGGGAAGGGGGGAGTCCCAGGAGGAGCATACTGCAGACTCTATGAAATGATCAACTCCAAATTTAGAAAAGTTGGTGAGAAACTAAAGTAAAATGAGAGATGCTGGATTCATAGGATTCTTTTGGATTTGGGAAATCAAGCTCTGTGTGCCAACCCGACTAAGTGTGAGGCGGATCAGCTCCTGGGGGCCTTTGAAGATGCCATTTTTCATGTCTGAATCTGTATTCCCAGCACCCCACCTGCTGCTCTGGGCCGGGGCATGTTATCTGTCACAGTCCTCCAATTAGCACTTTGAATGCGATCACAACAATGGGGACCATGCCCTCTATCTGCCATGGGCGGTCTGGTTTCTGCAATTAAGCTAAAGTTCAGGTTTTGGCTAATAACAGGCAAGGAATATGACAGGGAAGGGAATGCTTACTCATTAACTCATGATAATGGGTGCAAAAACCAGCCCACCACCAGCCCGTGAGCGTGTGAGAGCCAGGAGCACAGTGTCACTCTGATCTCGGAGTGTTTGCAGGTTTATTTCCCAGGACTACTGAGGTCTGGCAGTAATCTAATCAGGAGCAGTTTTAAGGGAAGAGAAAAGGGTAATTTTGTTTTAAGTGCCAGTCTTATGTCTCCCTATTTTATGAAATAGTCATTAATTTTTGATACAAGGTGATATTATGAGACAAGTATATATATATATGTGTGTGTGTGTGTGTGTGTGTGTGTGTGTGTGTGTGTAAAGAACATTCCTTGGATATTTCTAAGAGTTTGGTGAATGTGGGGAAAACAATGATTTGTTATTTATATAAGGCAAATGGGGATTGTCACAACAGGCTGAAAAGGTAAGTCACTGCAAAGAAGGAAATGAAGTGAGTGAGGGGTCAGCTTCAGCTCCCCCTGCCCATATCAGTATCCACAATGCTTCAAGTCCTTTATAGAGAATGACGTAGTCATTCTCATAGAAGCTATGCATACCCTCCTTTAAGCCATCTCTATCTGACTTACAACACCTAAAATACTGTAACTGCTATGTAAATAGTTCTCATACTGTATTGTTTAGGGAAGAGTGATAGGAGAAAAGTCAATGCATGTTTAATAATGAATTTTTTTTTCAAATATTTTCAAGCCATGGTTGGTCAAATCCCAGAAGGTAGAACCCTCAGATACAAAGAGCTGTCTGCACTGCATGATATGAGAAGGGAGGATAATGAAGCTGTTTTGCTTGTGGCAGGAAATATAGGATCCATTCATTCCATCATTCTTTCAACATGAAAGTATTCAATCCCCATCAAGTGCAGGTGGGATACTAGCCCACTACTACTAGGTGCTTCTCTGGTCAATACTAAGCAAAACAGAAACCGCCCTGCCCTCTGCAAGTCTGCATTCTGTTGGCCACAGGGAATTAGATCTCAGGAGATCCTATTAGGTGTCTAACGAAGGGAAAGTTGAAATGGAGCAGTTGCTGGTGCCTAACATGTCTTTGACCTCTCACACTCGGGCCATACATATTAGGCATTGGTGACCTAGAACAAGTATGCAAATGTTATATTTGAGCATTTGGGATGGAAGGGATTAACCTACAGGCACTGATGCAGACTTTGTTCTTTCTAGGTCAGTTGGATAATGCAGGCACATGGCCCCTGATCCTCTTTGTCCCCCCTAAACCATTTTTCCCTATCACATACTCAGCCCCATCCCCACTCAGCTGTCTTGCTAGTCCACAGAAGGGGACACACAAAGGTGATGTGTGTGGTTAAGACCCTATTAGTCACGAGTGTAGAATAAGCAGCTTAAAACATATACTCCAAACATAATGGGTCATTTCTCAAAAAATGATGATGCTTGTACAATCCCACTGAACAGATTTAAATACTGCATAAACCTACAGCAAGATGAGTGTCTTCCATCCTGGGGGCCATTTAGGTTGGGCTCTTGTTCAGCAGCTGGAGAAGTATTCCTAAATTGATGCTTCTATTTTAACTATTAATAACAGGAAGGCAAGTCCCAACTTCCCTTCCGAGTACCATCTATTCCAAATTAATTTATTAAAAATGCATCCTAGTCATTAGTGCTAAGCAGATTTATGAAAAGCAGATCATCTTGGACACATAGACGCCCAAGCCTGATGCTCAGATCTGTGCTGTGTTTCCTGTCATTTGTCTAGAACCCTGGTCATGTGTGTCAATATTTATAAACTCCTTCTTTAGAGCTTCTTCATTTGTCCTGGTCCATTTCTTATGCCAACACAGTTTACTGGCATCATCTGACATATGGTAGTTAACGCCAATCTACACTGACGAGTTTAGGCTGAAAATATTCTAGTTGGTGAAGCAGTGTTCAGATTACACCCTGGGTATGTATCAAATGCTAGGGAGAGACTTAGAATTTTTTCAGTGATAAGCATTTTCACTATTTTTTTTTCTGTTTGTAGGTTGTCAGCTGATTCAGTGACAGCTGGCAACATCAGTTACAAAACACATTTTTTGTTTGTTTGTTTGTTGTTTGTTTTTTAAAGGAAAAACCTTAATAAGAACTCAGATAAAGTCTTATGTAGAACTTCATGACTAACTATTTTATCAATAAAATGGATTGTGTTAATGAGCAGGCAGAGAAAAAAATCCAGAAAATTTTTGTTTTCGAATACTCATCTTAAAATGCATTAATTTAGGGGCCAACTCTTCATGTTGAAATTGTGCCTCCAATTCATTGAGTTAAGTACTTGTTGAGTATCCCTTATGTGAAATGCTTGGGACCCAGGAGCATTTTCGATTTTGGATTATTTCAGATTTTGAAATATTTGCATATACATAATGAGTTGTCCTGGGGATGGGACCCAAGTCTAAAGACAAATTTATTTATGTTTTTTATTCTCCTTATACCCATAGCCTAAAGGTAGTTTCATATAACATTTTAAGTTACTTCATGCATAAACAAAGTTTCATGTCATGGAATTTTCCTCTTTTGCATTGTGTCAGAGCTCAAAATATTTCAAATTTTAGAACATTTCAGAGTTTGGATTTTCATATTAGGAATGCTTAAGCTGTATGAAGAAAAATATAAACCAGTTTAGAATTTAAGAAAAAAAAATTTCTATCTACTCATCATTAAATTTTACAGCTGGGAAGACCTAGTCATCACCAGTTGGTTTGACCACTGAACACAGGAAAGACTAAAGGAACTGTTATCAGGGTCCCACAGAAGCAGTGGGGGCAACCTGTGCTCAAATTCAGATTTTTCCAAACATCACAGCCTCCTACCTCTCTGCTTATCATTCCCAGGCCACTTACACTTTCTAACACTTTATCTTGCTGCTAATCAATTGGAAAAGAGAGAACTGCAGAATTTTCCAGTTGGAAAGGATTAATTTACTGATCTACGTTGCATAAATATTTATTTAGACATTCTCTGCTATGTGCCAGGACTTGTAGCAGATATGGTAGAAACATACAGAAACCATTTTCCTGCCTAAAGTTTTCATAACTTGGGATGTACGTGTGTGTTGGTGCTGCGG
>RJWM01043152.1:0-13955 GCA_004363535.1 Dasyprocta punctata
ATTTAAGAGAAAAAAGACACAAAAAAGAAAAACAAAAAGCAAAAGAGACAAACTAACAACAATTCCAATACAATGACATAGGTTTACAAAACAAGATGATAGGAATTCGACAATGGTTGTAATATTGCATATCATTACCTTCAAAAGGGTTGGTTAGATTAACAGATAATTGATATAATCACATGAGTATTAACTGCTCTTTTCCAACTAATACATTTAGTAGTATAGTCATTTTAGCTATCACATATATGCACAAATTTATGTTTTTTCCCTTTTCCCTTCCTTCTTTCCTCCTTTCCCCTATCCCAGTTACTTTTCCTCTTTGAGCAGTTTCTTACCCTTACACAGTATTTAGTAGAGATTTTGAATCATACGTACTTTTTCAGTTTCTTACGCTAGGGACACAATATGGTACTTTACACGTGTGAGTGTAATTTAGCTCACTTATGAGTATGGTCTCAAGTCGCATCCATTTACTTATAAAAATCTCAATGCAACCTTTCTTTGTAGCTGAGCAGTACTCCACTGCATAAAAATACCACATCTTTTTTAATCCATTCCTCGACTGAGGGGCACTTGGGTTTTTCCAAGATTTGGCTATTACAAATTGTGTTGCTATAAACATGGGTGCTCATGTATCACTGTGGTATGATGTTTTCAATTCTTCTGGGAAAATTCCCAGAAGTGGGATAGCTGGGTCAAATGGAATCTCTACACTGAGGAATCTCCACACTGATTTCCACAGTAGTTGCACCAGCCTACACTCCCACCAGCAGTGGAGAAGAGTTCCTTTTTCCCCACATCCCCTCCAGCAATTTTTATTGGCTGATTTCTTGATCTTGGCCATTCTTTCTGGGGTGAGATGGAATTTCAGTGTTGTTTTAACTTGCATTTCCTGAATGACCATTGATGTTGAACATTTTTTCATATATTTATTTGCCATTTGTAGTTCTTCCACTGAGAAGTGTGTATTCATCTCAGATGCCCATTTTTGGATCGGGTCCTTGAAGTTTTTTTTTTTGTTTTGTTTTTTGGCGGCACCAGGGATCAAACTCACAACCTCGCGCCTGCCAGACAGGCGCTTAAGCCACAGGCACTTAAGCCACTGAGCCAAACTCCCAGCCCTAGTTTTTTGACGCAGGGTCGCACTGTGTAGCTCAGGCCAGCCTTGCACACACACTGTAGCCCAAGCCGGCCTCAAACTCACAAAGCTCCTCCTACCTCAGCCTCCTGAGTGCTGGGATTAAAGGCGTGCGCCACCATGCCCAGCTGTGGGGCCTTGAATTTTAGGAGCCTGATTTTTTTAAATTCTTTACATGTTTTAGAAAGAAGTGCTTTGTCTGAGGGACAGTTGGCTAAGATATTTTCACAATTTGTGAGTCTTCTTTTCACTGTGTTGGAGATTTCCTATGACATGCAAAACTTTTTAACAAGACAAGATCCCAGTTGTTGATTCTGGGGAGTATTTCCCATGCAGTTTGGTTTTTGTTCATGAACTCTCTGCCTACCCCTAGGGCATCAAGATTTTCACTGACTTTGTCTTCCAGCAGATTTAGTGTCTCTGTTTTAATATTCAGATCTTTGATCCATTCTGACTTTAGTTTAGTGCACGGTGATAGACATGGATCTAGGTTTAGTTTTTGGCATATGGAAAGCCAGTTTTTCCAGCACCTCTTATTAAAGAGGCTATCTTTCTTCCAGTGTACATGTTTGCCCCCTTTGTCAAAGATCAGGTGGCTGAGTGTGCTTGTAGTTGTGACTGCATCTTCTAATTTATTCCATTGATCTTCAGGTCTGTTTTTATTCCAGTACCATGCTGATTTTATCACAGTAGCTTTGTAGTATAGTTTCAAGTCGGGGATTGTGATGCCTCCTGTCTTACCGTTGTTGCCCAGAATTGCCTTTGCTATTCTAGGTCTCTTCTGGTTACAGATGAATTTTAGGGATGATTCCTCTAACTCTGTGAGGTATGCAAGTGGTATTTTGATTGGGATTGCATTAAATCTGTATAACAATTTTGGGAGAATGGCCATTTTCACAATGTTTGTTCTTCCTATCCATGAACAGGGAATATATTTCCATTTTATGAAATCCTCTTCAATTTCCTTTTTCAGAGTAATGTAATTTTCACGGTATAGATCTTTTACTTCCTTTGTTAGATTGATTCCTAAGTATTTCATTTTTTTGGATATTATAGTGAAGGGTGTGGTTTCCCTTATTTCTCTCTCAGTGAGTCTGCTGTTTGTGTACAAGAATGCTGTTGATTTTTGAGTGTTCACCTAGTATCCAGCTACATTACTGAATTTGGTTATTACATCTGGAAGTCTTTCAATGGATTTTTGGGGTCTTCTGTGTAGAGTATCATATCATCTGCAAATGATAATGTAACTTCTTCCTTTCCTATCCTTATTCCTTTTATTTCTCTCTCTTGTCTAATTGCTCTGGCTAATGCTTCTAGAACTACATTGAATAGGAGTGGTGATAATGGACATCCTAACCTTGTTCCTGATTTTAGGTTGAAGGTTTTCAGTTTTTGTTCATTTAGTAAGATGTTGGCTGTTGGTTTATGATGTATGGCTGTTATCAGTTGAGGTAGAGACCATCTATTCCAACTTTCTGTAGCGTTTTTATCATGAATGAGTGCTGGATATTGTCGAAAGCTTTTTCTGCATCTATTGAGATGATCATGTGATTCTCGTCCTTGGCTCTGTTGATATGGTGTATTACATTTATTGATTTGCGTATGTTGAACTATCCCTGTATTCCTGGGATGAATCCCACTTGATCATGCTGTATAATCTTCCTGATGACTTGCTGTATTGTATTTGCCAGTGTTTTATTGGGGATTTTTGCATCTATGTTCATGAGGGAGATTTGCTTGTAATTTTCTGTTTTGGTTGGGTCTTTCTCTGGTTTTGGTATTAGAGTAATACTTGCTTCCACGAATGAGTTAGGGAGACTTGCTTCCCTTTCGATTTCATTGAAGAGTTTGAGGAGTGTTGGCATTAAGGCTTCCCTGAATTTCTTGTAGAATTCAGCAGTGAATCCATCAGGACCTGGGCTTTTCTTTGTTGGTAAGGTTCTAATTACATTTTCAGGTTCAGTAGCTGAAATTAGGTTATTCAGCAGTTTTACATCTTCTTGATTCAGCTTTAGTAATTCATACATGTCTAGGAATCTGTCCATTTCTTCTGTGTTATCAAACCCATGGGAGTAGGTATTGGTGATCTTCTGTATTTGCTCCGGGTCTGTAGTGATTTCACCCTTTTCGTTCCTTATGGCACGGATTTGAGTTTTTTCTTTCCTCTTTTTGATAAGGTTGACTAGGGCTTTATCAATTTTATTTATTCTTTCAAAGAACCAACTCTTTTGATTGATTGATTCTTTGTATCGTTTTCTTAGTTTCAATTGCATTAATTTCTGCTCTGATCTTTATAATTTCCTCCCTTCTTTGGGCTTTGGGCTTGACTTGGTCTTCTTTTTCGAGAAGTTTGAGGTGTAGCATTAGGTTGTTTATGTGTGTTCTTCCCATTTATCTGATATGGGAGTTTAGTGCCATACATTTCCCTCTGAGGACTGCTTTCATTGTGTCCCACAGGTGCTGGTAATCTGTATTTGCATTTTTTTTCAGTTGTAGATATTGTGTAATTTCTTCTGTGACCCACTGATCGTTCAGGAGAGTGTTATTTAATTTCCATGTGTTTATGGGGTTCTTGTGGGGTTTTTGACATTAATTTCCAATTTTATTGCGCTATGGTCAGATACTATGCATGGAATTATTCCAATTCCTTTGCATTCACTTAGCTATGTTCTGTGGGCTAGTATATGACCTATTTTAGAGAATGACCCACGTGCAGCGGAGAAGAATGTGTATTCTGATGTGGTTGGGTGGAACACTCGGTACATATCTACTAGGTCCATTTGTTCACTAGTTTGATGCAGTTCTGTTATTTCTTTGCTGAGTTTTTCTTTGGGTTGATCTGTCTCTTTGTGACAATGGGGTGTTAAGGTCCCCTGTTGTAACTGTGTTATTGTTTATTTGGTTTTTCATGTCGATTAAGATTTCCCTTATATAGTTGGGTGTTCCCATATTTGGTGCATATGTATTTATGATCGTAATCTCTTCCTCTTGAAGTTTTCCCCTAACAAGTATGTAGTGACCTTCTTTACCTCTTTTGAACATTCTTGGTTTGAAGTTCACATTGTCTGCAAACAAAATAGCTATGCCTGCTTTTTTTCTGGGCTCCTGCTGCACAGAGTATTGTTTTCCATCCTTTGATTTTTAGGCTACGAATTTCCTTTTGAGTTAAATGTGTTTGTTTTACACAGCATATTGTTGGATTTTGCTTCTTGACCCACTCTGCCAGTGTGTTTCTTTTTATTGGCAAGTTGAGACCATTTACATTGATTGGTATAACTGATATGTACTGACTTATCTCTGTCATGTTATCTTTCTGTTGTTGGTTTTCTACTTTTTCTGTTTAATTGTTTGCCTTGCTTAGTGGTTTCCTTTTGCTGTTGTTCTTGGGATTGCAGTTATCTTTGTCTCTTTCTAGAGTGCCTTTCAGCACTCTTTGTAGTATTGGTTTGGTGGCCGTGAATTTCTTCAGTTGTTCTTTGTTGTGGAAGTATCTTATTTCTCCATCAATCTCTAAAGATAGTTTTGCAGGATGCATCAATATGAATGAAAGTTGTTTTCTTTCAGGATTTGAAATACTTCACTCCAAGCTCTTCTTGACTTGAAGGCTTGTGTTGAGAAGTCTGCCTTGATTTTGATAGGCTTTCCTTCATAAGTGACCTGTTTCTTTTCTCCGACAGCTTTTAGTATTCTGTTCTTGTGCTGAATTTCTGATATCCTAATTATTACATGTCTGGGTGAAGGTTTATTTTCGTTATGGTTAATCGGGGTTCTTATGCCTCACTTATCTGTATATCAGATTCTCTTCCCATATTTGGAAAATTTCCTGCTATTATTTCTGCAAATAGTCTTTGCAGGTCATTCGTGTTGACCCCTGAGTTTTTGTTGACACCTATCAATCTCATATTTTTTTTCTCTTTGTACCATCTTGCATCTGTTGAATTGTTCCCTGGTTCCGTGTTACTTTTAAGAGATCTTTTCATTCGTGATCGTAAGCTTCCAAGCTGTCTTCAAGGTCTGAGAGTCTGTCTTCAGCTTCATTCAAGCGGTTTTGCCAACTTTCAATGGAGATATTGATTTCCTGAATACCCCCTTGAATCTGTTTCATGCATTCTAATTGTGTCGTATATTGTTTATTCAAAGTTTCCATCATTTTCTTATGTTCCTCTATTTTTCTGTCTAGATCTTCTTTAGATACACACAACATTTCTTTCTTTCATAATGTTTATCATTTCATTTTTTACCTCAAAGATTATTTCTGATCTGATTTCCTCTATGGCTTCATGGAGCTTTACTTCTGTGTTATATTACCTCTTCAGTTTCTGTTATTCTTTATGTTAACTTGACTTGAAATTTAAGAACCATCTTCAAGAGATCATTCTTCATAAGATCTAAAGTTTCAATGTATTTGTTTACATTAAATTTCAGGTTTATTCTTCTGTCTCTCATGAATAATAACTTTGGTGTGACCCTCCCCCTCTTTGTACCTACCAAATATCTGCCACTCATCTAATCTACTTAAACTCTCCCTCCTATCCTTCTACTAGTCTTTCAAAACATTTATTTTTAATCAATAATCCTAAAAGATTTCCTGTTTCTCGTCATTTTTCTTTTTAAAAACCTACAAAGGCTATATTTTCCCAAATGAATGAAGTCAATTCATGGTTACTTAAAAATGATAATCTTACGCTTATATGGGTCTTTAGAGTTTTAAAAGTGTTTTCAAATCCCTTGTTTTGTTATCACAGGTCAATGAATACTATTGCTTTTTTAGACCTTAAGAAAATGTACTGAGGCTTATGCCATCAGCTTCTGTATACCATTAGCAGTATTTCTATTCCTGCTCAGAATATCATCAGGCCTTCTTTCCCTCATCTGACCAATTCTAGCCGTTCTTCAAGGAGCAATGTCAAAAGCTACTTCCTTCATGAAAGATGTCTTTAGTCATTCTCTGTAGGCTACATTCTTCATTCCTTTTCCTGAGTTGGTCATACTTGCTTAGTAAAATACTGTTTGAATTGGTTGAATCAAAATGAATTTTGGAGAAAGAAATCTTAGTGCTTCACTCCTCTGCTTTGTAAAATTTTCTGAGTTTTCCACTGATGTGCCTTTTGGGGAACTCTTTACAAGTTATTCTAATTGTCAGATTGGTGTCAAGATTCAAAGACAAAATTTATATTACACTGTACTAGACCCTTAGACCAATTTCAGTCCATCATGGTAAGGTACATCATATATTCATGCATGAAT
The DNA here is from genome assembly GCA_004363535.1 of Dasyprocta punctata. Lineage (NCBI taxonomy): Eukaryota > Metazoa > Chordata > Mammalia > Rodentia > Dasyproctidae > Dasyprocta > Dasyprocta punctata. The sequence goes on from RJWM01043152.1 coordinate 6,389, forward strand.
ACATGAATCCTTTTTTAAGACAGTAACTCTTAAGAGAAGCAATTGTACCAGTTAAAAATGTTTATTTCATATGTGCACTATTTGCAGCTTTGATATTGCATTTAACCATGTTCCTCAGTTCAATATTAAATCAAAAGGTACTATTTTGACTCTTTCAAGGAATCAGAATCTAAGCCTGTAAAGTACCTGGCAAGTTAACATTTCAAATCATCATAATAGAAAGTTTGACATAACAGTTTTTTATGTCAAAGTAATTTTCCTCCAATATTCTTTTTCATATAAGAAGTTAGGTAGTCTTATTTCTATTCTAACGTAATGGAGTTTGAAATTCAGACATCATTTTATCCTAAAGCAATGTGGGGAAATGGAGGTATCTATTTTATTATAGGAATTCTTGGCTCTTGGGCTTTGCAACAATCACAAGGAGTCTGTGCTTTGCTGGGAGAGCAAGGGTAGAAGCTCAGGAAATGTGCAGCATTGGTAAAAGGTAATGAAGCAGAAGGTACAGATCATCTAGAGTTTAAAATAAACTACCTGCTAGTAGTTTGACAGAAAGAAAAAGGATTGGCTTTAAAAATGATTCTGTCTTCTGCTTTGTTTTAAGCCTAATGTATTCCAAAGTTATAAGTAGAGAGAACAATTTTAACAAGTTGAAGGGAGGCAGCATTTCTTTTAAAAAGCAGCATGCATGTCGCTCTCATAGTGTTGGTATTTCTGCCTTGCTTTCATCATTGTAGATGTGGTAATTAGAAATTCCAATCCCAGCAGAAACTTTTTGCCTGATTTTGTGTTGACTGTCTTATAGCTAAAGACACATTGTGCATCATAAACTGAAAAATGTAAGTGCAGGGAGTGCAGTTCTACTTTTTACCCCATTGTTTTAGATTTCCTCCAAGTTTTATGTAAAGTCAGATGAATTATATACAGAATGTGACACGTTTGATTGAGTAGTGAGCCACAAACTGCAAGGTCATGTTTTCACTTCAATTCATTGAAATTAAGGAGGTACAATTTAAATAACTTCAATCTGAGTTCAGGGGTGCAGCCTAGCTAGCCATGCAGCAGGTCCCAAAGGTTCTGAACTCTGCCCAACCAGGAGCAAGGCCCTGGCACCACATGCCAGGGAGTGTGCTCTGGCTAGCCCTGCGCTCCAGAAGCTCTGAATTTCTTGCAGGCAGATGCAAGGTCCTGGCAGTGCCACACTCCAGGGCACACTCCACCTAGCCACCTGGGTCCCGGAGGTTCTGAACTCGACCCAGCCAGGCAAAGGGCCCTGGTGCCATACTCCGGGAGTGCGTCCTTGCTAGCTGCACAGAGGATCCAAGCTCTTCCCAGCCCAGCATCCCAGCACAATCCATCAGGAAAATTCCTGTCCAGCCTCACAGGTCACAGAGGTACCTCGTGCAGCCCAGCACAGAGCCCCAGAGCAGCTCATCAGAGAACAGCCAGCATAACCCATGGGTCCTGGAGAATTTGATCTCTGTCCATCAGAACACAAGGCCCAAGCTCCATAGTTCAGGGGTGTGGCCCAGCTAGCCACATGGCAGGTCCCAGAGGTTCCAAACTTGCCCAGCCAGGAGCAAGGCCCGAGCAACATATGCTGGGGTTTCACACTGGCTTGCTCCCACTTTCCAGAGGCTCTGAATTCCTCGCAGGCAGATGCAAGGTTCAGGTGGTGCCACATGCTGGGGACCCACACTGCCTAGTCTTCTAGGACCTGGAGGTTCTGAACTCCACCAAGCCAGATGTAAGCCGCAGCACCACACTCTGGAAGTGCATACCTGCGAGCTGCCTGGGTCATGGAGGTTCACCCAGCAAGGTGCAAGGCCCTGGTGATACACACCAGGGGTGTGCCCCTGCTACCTACATGGAGGATACAAGCTCTGCCCAGCCCAGGGTTCCAGAGAAACCCAACACAGTACATCAAGGGAAAACATGGCCAGCCTCACAGGCCAAAGAGCACAAGTATCTGGCACCATGGCACAAGTTTGCTCCAAGCTAGTCACAGGAACATTTGGGGATTGAAACACTACCCAGTGCAGCATTCCACTATAATCCATTGAGAGACTGCCTGGCCAGCCACAGATCCCAGAAGAAAATGACGAAATGAAAGAGAAAGATGCAGTCCTCTAGCCCACCAAGAACAAGCCAAAGAGACATTGAAATGGAAGACACTGGAAATCACACAACTGAACTTTTTGAAATGATAGCAAATAAAGTAAAGAAAAAACTCCATGAAAGAAGATCTAGATAGAAAAATAGAGGAACATAAGAAAATGATGGAAACTTTGAATAAACAATATACGACACAATTAGAATGCATGAAACAGATTCAAGGGGGTATTCAGGAAATCAATATCTCCATTGAAAGTTGGCAAAACCGCTTGAATGAAGCTGAAGACAGACTCTCAGACCTTGAAGACAGCTTGGAAGCTTACGATCACAAAAGAAAAGATCTCTTAAAAGTAACACGGAACCAGGGAACAATTCAACAGATGCAAGATGGTACAAAGAGAAAAAAAATATGAGATTGATAGGTGTCAACAAAAACTCAGGGGTCAACACGAATGACCTGCAAAGACTATTTGCAGAAATAATAGCAGGAAATTTTCCAAATATGGGAAGAGAATCTGATATACAGATAAGTGAGGCATAAGAACCCCGATTAACCATAACGAAAATAAACCTTCACCCAGACATGTAATAATTAGGATATCAGAAATTCAGCACAAGAACAGAATACTAAAAGCTGTCGGAGAAAAGAAACAGGTCACTTATGAAGGAAAGCCTATCAAAATCAAGGCAGACTTCTCAACACAAGCCTTCAAGTCAAGAAGAGCTTGGAGTGAAGTATTTCAAATCCTGAAAGAAAACAACTTTCATTCATATTGATGCATCCTGCAAAACTATCTTTAGAGATTGATGGAGAAATAAGATACTTCCACAACAAAGAACAACTGAAGAAATTCACGGCCACCAAACCAATACTACAAAGAGTGCTGAAAGGCACTCTAGAAAGAGACAAAGATAACTGCAATCCCAAGAACAACAGCAAAAGGAAACCACTAAGCAAGGCAAACAATTAAACAGAAAAAGTAGAAAACCAACAACAGAAAGATAACATGACAGAGATAAGTCAGTACATATCAGTTATACCAATCAATGTAAATGGTCTCAACTTGCCAATAAAAAGAAACACACTGGCAGAGTGGGTCAAGAAGCAAAATCCAACAATATGCTGTGTAAAACAAACACATTTAACTCAAAAGGAAATTCGTAGCCTAAAAATCAAAGGATGGAAAACAATACTCTGTGCAGCAGGAGCCCAGAAAAAAAGCAGGCATAGCTATTTTGTTTGCAGACAATGTGAACTTCAAACCAAGAATGTTCAAAAGAGGTAAAGAAGGTCACTACATACTTGTTAGGGGAAAACTTCAAGAGGAAGAGATTACGATCATAAATACATATGCACCAAATATGGGAACACCCAACTATATAAGGGAAATCTTAATCGACATGAAAAACCAAATAAACAATAACACAGTTACAACAGGGGACCTTAACACCCCATTGTCACAAAGAGACAGATCAACCCAAAGAAAAACTCAGCAAAGAAATAACAGAACTGCATCAAACTAGTGAACAAATGGACCTAGTAGATATGTACCGAGTGTTCCACCCAACCACATCAGAATACACATTCTTCTCCGCTGCACGTGGGTCATTCTCTAAAATAGGTCATATACTAGCCCACAGAACATAGCTAAGTGAATGCAAAGGAATTGGAATAATTCCATGCATAGTATCTGACCATAGCGCAATAAAATTGGAAATTAATGTCAAAAACCCCACAAGAACCCCATAAACACATGGAAATTAAATAACACTCTCCTGAACGATCAGTGGGTCACAGAAGAAATTACACAATATCTACAACTGAAAAAAAATGCAAATACAGATTACCAGCACCTGTGGGACACAATGAAAGCAGTCCTCAGAGGGAAATGTATGGCACTAAACTCCCATATCAGATAAATGGGAAGAACACACATAAACAACCTAATGCTACACCTCAAACTTCTCGAAAAAGAAGACCAAGTCAAGCCCAAAGCCCAAAGAAGGGAGGAAATTATAAAGATCAGAGCAGAAATTAATGCAATTGAAACTAAGAAAACGATACAAAGAATCAATCAATCAAAAGAGTTGGTTCTTTGAAAGAATAAATAAAATTGATAAAGCCCTAGTCAACCTTATCAAAAAGAGGAAAGAAAAAACTCAAATCCGTGCCATAAGGAACGAAAAGGGTGAAATCACTACAGACCCGGAGCAAATACAGAAGATCACCAATACCTACTCCCATGGGTTTGATAACACAGAAGAAATGGACAGATTCCTAGACATGTATGAATTACTAAAGCTGAATCAAGAAGATGTAAAACTGCTGAATAACCTAATTTCAGCTACTGAACCTGAAAATGTAATTAGAACCTTACCAACAAAGAAAAGCCCAGGTCCTGATGGATTCACTGCTGAATTCTACAAGAAATTCAGGGAAGCCTTAATGCCAACACTCCTCAAACTCTTCAATGAAATCGAAAGGGAAGCAAGTCTCCCTAACTCATTCGTGGAAGCAAGTATTACTCTAATACCAAAACCAGAGAAAGACCCAACCAAAACAGAAAATTACAAGCAAATCTCCCTCATGAACATAGATGCAAAAATCCCCAATAAAACACTGGCAAATACAATACAGCAAGTCATCAGGAAGATTATACAGCATGATCAAGTGGGATTCATCCCAGGAATACAGGGATAGTTCAACATACGCAAATCAATAAATGTAATACACCATATCAACAGAGCCAAGGACGAGAATCACATGATCATCTCAATAGATGCAGAAAAAGCTTTCGACAATATCCAGCACTCATTCATGATAAAAACGCTACAGAAAGTTGGAATAGATGGTCTCTACCTCAACTGATAACAGCCATACATCATAAACCAACAGCCAACATCTTACTAAATGAACAAAAACTGAAAACCTTCAACCTAAAATCAGGAACAAGGTTAGGATGTCCATTATCACCACTCCTATTCAATGTAGTTCTAGAAGCATTAGCCAGAGCAATTAGACAAGAGAGAGAAATAAAAGGAATAAGGATAGGAAAGGAAGAAGTTACATTATCATTTGCAGATGATATGATACTCTACACAGAAGACCCCAAAAATCCATTGAAAGACTTCCAGATGTAATAACCAAATTCAGTAATGTAGCTGGATACTAGGTGAACACTCAAAAATCAACAGCATTCTTGTACACAAACAGCAGACTCACTGAGAGAGAAATAAGGGAAACCACACCCTTCACTATAATATCCAAAAAAATGAAATACTTAGGAATCAATCTAACAAAGGAAGTAAAAGATCTATACCGTGAAAATTACATTACTCTGAAAAAGGAAATTGAAGAGGATTTCATAAAATGGAAATATATTCCCTGTTCATGGATAGGAAGAACAAACATTGTGAAAATGGCCATTCTCCCAAAATTGTTATACAGATTTAATGCAATCCCAATCAAAATACCACTTGCATACCTCACAGAGTTAGAGGAATCATCCCTAAAATTCATCTGTAACCAGAAGAGACCTAGAATAGCAAAGGCAATTCTGGGCAACAACGGTAAGACAGGAGGCATCACAATCCCCGACTTGAAACTATACTACAAAGCTACTGTGATAAAATCAGCATGGTACTGGAATAAAAACAGACCTGAAGATCAATGGAATAAATTAGAAGATGCAGTCACAACTACAAGCACACTCAGCCACCTGATCTTTGACAAAGGGGGCAAACATGTACACTGGAAGAAAGATAGCCTCTTTAATAAGAGGTGCTGGAAAAACTGGCTTTCCATATGCCAAAAACTAAACCTAGATCCATGTCTATCACCGTGCACTAAACTAAAGTCAGAATGGATCAAAGATCTGAATATTAAAACAGAGACACTAAATCTGCTGGAAGACAAAGTCAGTGAAAATCTTGATGCCCTAGGGGTAGGCAGAGAGTTCATGAACAAAAACCAAACTGCATGGGAAATACTCCCCAGAATCAACAACTGGGATCTTGTCTTGTTAAAAAGTTTTGCATGTCATAGGAAATCTCCAACACAGTGAAAAGAAGACTCACAAATTGTGAAAATATCTTAGCCAACTGTCCCTCAGACAAAGCACTTCTTTCTAAAACATGTAAAGAATTTAAAAAAATCAGGCTCCTAAAATTCAAGGCCCCACAGCTGGGCATGGTGGCGCACGCCTTTAATCCCAGCACTCAGGAGGCTGAGGTAGGAGGAGCTTTGTGAGTTTGAGGCCGGCTTGGGCTACAGTGTGTGTGCAAGGCTGGCCTGAGCTACACAGTGCGACCCTGCGTCAAAAAACTAGGGCTGGGAGTTTGGCTCAGTGGCTTAAGTGCCTGTGGCTTAAGCGCCTGTCTGGCAGGCGCGAGGTTGTGAGTTTGATCCCTGGTGCCGCCAAAAAACAAAACAAAAAAAAAAACTTCAAGGACCCGATCCAAAAATGGGCATCTGAGATGAATACACACTTCTCAGTGGAAGAACTACAAATGGCAAATAAATATATGAAAAAATGTTCAACATCAATGGTCATTCAGGAAATGCAAGTTAAAACAACACTGAAATTCCATCTCACCCCAGAAAGAATGGCCAAGATCAAGAAATCAGCCAATAAAAATTGCTGGAGGGGATGTGGGGAAAAAGGAACTCTTCTCCACTGCTGGTGGGAGTGTAGGCTGGTGCAACTACTGTGGAAATCAGTGTGGAGATTCCTCAGTGTAGAGATTCCATTTGACCCAGCTATCCCACTTCTGGGAATTTTCCCAGAAGAATTGAAAACATCATACCACAGTGATACATGAGCACCCATGTTTATAGCAACACAATTTGTAATAGCCAAATCTTGGAAAAACCCAAGTGCCCCTCAGTCGAGGAATGGATTAAAAAAGATGTGGTATTTTTATGCAGTGGAGTACTGCTCAGCTACAAAGAAAGGTTGCATTGAGATTTTTATAAGTAAATGGATGCGACTTGAGACCATACTCATAAGTGAGCTAAATTACACTCACACGTGTAAAGTACCATATTGTGTCCCTAGCGTAAGAAACTGAAAAAGTACGTATGATTCAAAATCTCTACTAAATACTGTGTAAGGGTAAGAAACTGCTCAAAGAGGAAAAGTAACTGGGATAGGGGAAAGGAGGAAAGAAGGAAGGGAAAAGGGAAAAAACATAAATTTGTGCATATATGTGATAGCTAAAATGACTATACTACTAAATGTATTAGTTGGAAAAGAGCAGTTAATACTCATGTGATTATATCAATTATCTGTTAATCTAACCAACCCTTTTGAAGGTAATGATATGCAATATTACAACCATTGTCGAATTCCTATCATCTTGTTTTGTAAACCTATGTCATTGTATTGGAATTGTTGTTAGTTTGTCTCTTTTGCTTTTTGTTTTTCTTTTTTGTGTCTTTTTTCTCTTAAAT
>RJWM01043153.1:0-13928 GCA_004363535.1 Dasyprocta punctata
TGTTGTGTTTGAGTTCTTGGAGGCGCTTGTTCAGGAAGCCCAGCTGCATCCTTGCTTTGCTTGCAGCACAGCTGTTCAAATTCACAGTCTGTGAGTCAACACATCTCCTTCTGCCTGAGTTCACTCGAGACAGTGTCTGTCCCTGACATTCAAGCGTTTTCACCATTCTTAAAAGGGAGCAAGTTGGTGGGATTGAAAGGAATGACTCTGAACACAGCCACTTTTTCTGGGCCTGCATAATGCTCAGAACGGGGGCTGTCACCCCTGCTTCTCTCTTCCTGCCCAGGTCTGCAGGATGCATAGCTCAGAACCAGGTGCAGCACCAGGGAAAGAAGCACCAGCCAATACACACACTGGATGTGCCAGGTTGCACACTTTCAACAGGGATAGTGGAGGGCAGCCAGCTCTCCCCCCATCCTGGTTCTCCAAGCTTCTCCATAGTTAAATGCCATGATCTCCATTGTGCCAGGGGCTGTCACATCAGGAACCTTGGATTAAGTGATTTGTCTCCTTCCAACACAGCTGCTCCCTAGTTCCTGCCTGACAAATGCAGTTCATTAGGACTGACAAAGATGGATGTCCTTGTTTATGGAAGTCTGCTAAGTGCTATTCTCAGGGAGCCAGTGGACCTGGATGTGAAGCAAAGTACACATCAGGTTGGCTTCCCAGCACTTCTTCTCAGTCTCAGGATTTGTTAGGATCACAGAAGCCAAGTATGTGCCACCTGCCAAGAGTAGATCCCACAGGAGATTCACTGTTGAGTACAACGAGATTTGGCAGCTGATGGCAGCGTCTATCACCACCATCCTAGATGATGAAGGCTCTTGCAGGACACCACCCACCAACAAGCAAGCATCTGGGTTACTAATATCTAGTAAACAAGTCCTGCAAACTGAGTACATAAAGAAAGGCTGTGTGTGAGAACATAGGGTGGTAGTTACCTAGCCAGGACAAAGCCATAGAAATGTGGGCATAGCCAGAATACACCAGTATTCAGCAGGGACCTGAGAGAGCTAGCAGCTGCCTCCCTTTCTTTCCTTCCAACCATTGACTTTAGTCAACAATTCCATGCCTCTAAAACCCCTGACAAAAGCAAAGCAATGATTCTCAGCCTGGCTGGGCAGCAGAGACCTTGGCAGCTGTGCCTTTGAAAGTTTTGGGTCATTATCCACAGTAAGAAACACATTTTATGTTACAACCCAGGTGCACAAGCATGCATGCATAAACACACACAATTTCAACAGCCTCACCAAACAATATTTACCTTTCCTGGTGAAATTAACTCAGTCGTTTTCTACTCTGTCTTGGTCCGTTCAACCTCAAATTTTAAGAAAATGCTGAGTATAACCCAATAAATTAATCCCCGATTGGAAATGGGTCCAAACTCTTAGTTCAAATGACAGTAACAACAACATGGAACCATGGTGATTTTTTAGGACAGGGCCTCCTGAGGAGAGAGCATATAGGCTGAAACTTATGGGATAGATAACAGTCAGTCAAACAGAGATGTGCGAAGGTAAAAGTGTTTCTGGCAGAGAAACCCACATGTGCGCGTGCCAGGAGGGGAGACTAAGAGAGAAGAACATCTGGCATGCGGAAAAGTTGGAAGTTCTGCTCAGCTGGAGCAAGAACACTGCGGGGAGAGAGCGCGGCAGGGGGACGATAGGCAGGCAGGGATAATGTGGGGGTTTTATAAGACCCTTGAGGAGTTCACACTTTATGCTGAGGGCAGTAAAAGGTTTCATACAGAGGAATTGCAGTCAGATTAGCACTTCCTGGAAGACCATTCTGCTGTGTGAAAAATGGATTTGGAGTGCAGCAGACAGAGGAGAGGGTTCGGGTTGCAGTACTGGATGCAGAAAGCCCATTTGGCTAGCCATGAGAAGCACATGAGATACAAATTAAAAATAGGGTGATAAATGAGGAACAGGAACCCCTTCTCAGTGGACAGAGACTCATCCAGGCCAGTCTGATGTGGCTGGATTTTGACTCAACCCCCGTCTTGGAGTACTAGAGTAGGACAGGACACCAATAGCCATAAATGGCAGGACTGTAGTTTTGGAGGCAACAGGAGAGATTCAGGAAAGCTAATGGTGAAGGGAAAGAAGAAAATAAAATATTTAAGAAATATTTATGAAGGGGAGTAGAGCAGAATAGCCTTAGTCAATCTCTGCCCATGCTCTTCTGTCCTGTCTTAAACACTGGCTGTTTCAGCCTTCTTTGTCTTTGTTCTGGGTCATATTGTCACAGAGAACCTACATTTGGGAGAGGAACTAAGGTCTGGGGTCTAAGTCAGAGAGAATGTGAAGAGGTCTCAGAGGTAGAACCTGCCTCCCCATGCTCCAGAGGAAAGGGAAGGTTGAGTGGCAGAACACACCAAGCCCCCTTCCTACTTCCAGTCCCCAGTGAGTGACTCGAGGAGTGGGAAAGAGCCTTGAAGCAGTTACTAAACCTGATATTTCACCCTGAACCTGACATACTTTCACATTAAAAAAAGTGACCAGCAACTCCATGGCTCTAAGAAAATGGACTCTGTTACTCACAGAGCAGATTAAGGCTGCTCCACTTGGTAGCAGCAGGAGAATATCACACCTGTCCTATTTGTTTCCCACCACCAAAGAGCAACAGCTCCATGCTTTTCCTCCCTCTGGCTAAACTCCTAGCCCTGCACACCATGCACATTCTCTTTTCCTCCCCATGTGGTGAGCTCATGAAACCAAAACTCTGCAAAATCTTAGTCTTTCCCCACCCTAAATAGGGACATCCACTGTCTAGCATCTCTCCCTGGACCCGAGCAAATTAAACTCAGGGAGAAAGAGCAGAAAGTCTTCTTTCCCTGCCTCTAGTTAGAGCTATGCTTTCCAATCCAGTTTTACAAATGAGCCCCGAACTTTTGGTAATAGAGCAGGTTCTGTTTTAGTGGTGCTTATTTTGATATCTTAAATTGGTTAGAAACCACAGGGGGCCTGGATGTGTGTGCAGGTAATTAATTAGCCCTCAAACACAAGCAGCAAACCTCCCTAAATTCCTCCCATTGCTATTTTTAAAAATAAGAATTTGAAAGCAGCCCTGAACATTGGATATAAAGCCTGTCATAAGCAAATCATTGTGCCTAGTCAATAGAGGCCATATTTTGACAAATGGACCCCTTTTTCATTTTGCTTAAGCTGGTCTCTGATCAAGGACAGAATTGAGAACTCAAGCAGGTGACAAGAGAGATTTGGCATGGGGAAAGCTAGATGGCACATCTCAGCCAGAGTCCACTGGGACCACAGGGATTGAGAGGACCAGAAACTGAATATCGAAACTCAAACCACAGGACAACATGACAGTAACAGCTGCCATGCTCCTTGAACTGGCTAAGCATTCCACATATTTCTCATTTTCCCAGAGAGGATTATTACCTTCATTAGGAAACTGAAGTACAAGGAGATAAAAGTAGCTAAGTTTAGGCATTTGGTAAGTAGAAAACCTGGGATGCAAAGACATGGCTGCCTGCCTACTGATTACAGTGGTCTCAGTAACACAGCAATCATTCAGGGATAAGACAGCACTGCACATAGGATGGACAGATGGGGACTAAATGGGTCAGGGCTTCAGGACAATCTTGTGGAACCCTGAAGGGTTCCCACTTTACTGTCAGCATAGGGTGTATATAAGTCAAGCTAGTCCCAGGTTAGGCAGAGTTACCTGGGGCTCAGTCAAGACTGAGAAACCATGTATTCATCAGAGGTCATCAAGGATCTCAGAAGAAAGCCCTTTCGCACCCACCAGTGGCCGCTCTCTAGCTTTGAATTCCTGCACACACACACACACACACACACACACACACCTCTTTACTCTGCGCTAAAGGTTTTCTTGCTTCTCACTCTAATTTTTTTTTTTTGCTTCTGCTTAAAATTAATTCCACAACACTAAATAACCTTCCCCCACAAGGTTGGAGTTAATCAGGCAGAATTTATTAAGATCTTTACAATTAAATGAGCTCATACCAGGAGGAGAGAAGTTACCTTATTATCCCACTTTAAGAGCTTGAATATTTTTAGCCCCTAACTTTACTGTTGACCCCCAACTACTACTTCTGTCACCGTCATCAATGACTTCAGAGGATGCTAGACCACAGTCATCTCCGTGCTTACCATCCCTGATGTGGGGAATGATGTGCTTAGACCAGTGAGTCATTGTGGAAGGGGAACTAAAACAGGAAAGGACATGTCCAGCATGGATAGAATGTGTTCCAGAGTTGCAGGTCAAATTTTGGCTCCTATGGAGACTCTATGAAGGGATCATTTCTCCCCACCAATGCATGACTTGGGGATCATAGTCAGACTGGGTCCCACTTTCCACCCTGCTTTTCATTTGCAGTTCTTTTCTTCTAATAGCAATGACTTCTTACTTGCCACTTGAAAGTCAGACAGGCCCAGACCAGTGGGTATTTCAGTAGCTCTCAGGAAGGGACTCAGCTCAGAAATGGCCCTGTTGGTCCAATCTCTTCCTAGACTCCTTAACTTGTACTTGGATGCCTGATTGTGGTGATCCACTCATACTCTAGTGTATTATGCTTTGGCATTTCTTTCCTTGGTTCTTGACAATATTGTTTGCCATAATGTTGGCTGGGGTTGAATATGAATAGTGGGGCTGAAACCTGTTTGAATTTCTGAGAGTCACTACTGTTCGGTTGCCTCAGGGATAAGTTTCTCTCTTGTTGAATTCACCTTTATCTGAGGTTGGCACTTGTTGTGAAAACTGTATTCTCCTACGCAAGTGTATATTAGAGCCCTAATGCCCTTTATCTGTGAATGTGAACTTCTTTGAAAATAGGGTCTTTGTAGATGCAGTCAAAGTGAGATAAGGTCATAAAACTGTCCCCAATCTAGTGCCTTTATATGAAGAGACACACACAGGGAATTTGCCATGTAATAATGGCGGCAGATTGGAGCAAGACATCAAGGCTCACCAAGGATTGCAGATAACAACAGAAACTAAGAGAAAAGTAGGGGGCAGATCCTCCCTTAGAGCCTTCCAAAAGAAGCAAATCTTATCAACTTCTTGATTTGGGACTTCTAACCTGCAAAACTGTAGGACAATGAATTTCTGTTGTAAGCCACTATGGAAACTACACAGCCAATATGCTCGCGATTTCTCCTAATAAGCTGCTGATTTCTATCACACATGTTCTATCATTTTTAAATTCCTTCCTGTACATGATTTTGTCTCCCTCCTTTTACCAACTTCCAGTGATCATCCAGGTGACTTTTCTGGTTCTAGGTGCTGAGTACCCATAGTTAACCTTGTCCCAGACTAATATATTTAGGAAGTAAACCTCCAGACTTTTGTCCCTGAGTCAGTGAGGGTTCCCCTATCACCTATGTACACAGATTTTTGTCTGGTAACAAGTGTTAAAGGCAACTTTCTGAAGCTCTCAAGTCCCCTTGAAATGGTTGGCCCACAGTAACACCCTCACTAACATCCTCAGGTCATGGGAAGTCTAGTAAAGTACAATGTTGGCAGCATGCTCAGCTAAATGCTTGACTCCTGGGTCAGCTTCAGCTGAGCACCATGAAAGTTAGCTTTTACTATGCCACGGCTCACTACAAGATTTCTCCTGGTGACAAGCAGACAGGCATGAAAACAGAGCTCTGAGACCACATGTTATCCTGCCCCCGCAGACTTCAACAGACATCATGCACACAACAGGTGCATTCAGAAACCCTCTCGTAATTACTCAACCTCAACTCACCTGTGTCTTAGTCACTTTCCCCATCACTGGGACAAAATACCCAACATCCACAATTTAAGGAAAAGAGGTTTATTTTGGCTCACTTTTACAGTTCATAGTCAGCTGTTGTCAAGCCAGGATGTCATGGCAGAGGGGCATAACAGGAGAAGCTGCTCATGTCATGGTAGTGGTAAAGCAGAGAGTGAAGAGGAGCTGGGGAGGGAGATGCCCTTTCAGGTCATGTTGCCAGTGCCCCACTTATACCAGGCCCCACCTCCTACCACCAAGTCAGCTGTAGCTCCTCCATAATCCAGTCATCTTCCAAAAGTTTTGCTATAGGCCCATGAGACTCCTGGGGGACATCTGGCTATAAAGCGTAACAACATTTATGTGTAATTCATGCTTGTTTCCATCATAGCCTCATTGCTTATATACTGCATAGATCTATGCTCCACACTGCAACTGTTTCCTGTATCCTCCCCCGAGATAGAGCCAATTAGACAACATGTACCATCTCCTGCATATTCAATCAGCCCTCTGTATCTATAGGTCCTACATTCACGAATTCTATCAACATTAGATTTAAAAGATTTGAAAAAATTGTGAGTTTGTATTGAACATGGATAGATTTTCCACTTCTCATTTATTTCAAAACAATGTAACAACTATTTTCATAGCACTTACATTATGTTAGGCATCATAAGTAATCCAGAGATGGTTTAAAGTATACAAGAGGAAGCGCATAGGTTGAGTACAAACGCTACTCCATTTTATATCAGGGACTTTAGCATCAGCAGATCTTGGCATTCATAGGGATTCTGAGACCAGTGCCCCATAGACAAGGAGGGACTACTGTATACATGCGTTTTCCTCATTATAATGGTATTGCCGTGGAGAGGAGCCCCATTGACAAGACAATCACGAAGTAGTAGAGAAATACTGCAGCCCTTTGTAAAACCTTAACCCTACTTGGTCAAACATTGTGCTCTTGGTTTTAGACAAGAGAATTTAGCTTTTCTGTAATTTCTACCTCCTGGCTTTATAAATAAATTTTTAATGGTATATTCATGTTCTCAAGAATTCACTGATTTTGTATACTATATTTCTGCCAACTTTGCATAGTAACTTCCTCATCTGGCCTACTCGATCCTACAATTTTGCCCTGACCCTTGACTCTGTCTCTTGGTTGCAATCCTTCTCCATCCTCCTTAAACTCTCAGTTTCTCAAATCTGTGTTTTATACTTTCAGGTTAGAGACCCAGGAACACATATATGTGAACCTGTGCACCTGCACAAGCCCTCCTGAGGACCCAGGGTTCTAGCCACTGTCTTTTTCTTGAAGACAGGCTCCCTGGACAGTGTCTTCAAGATCAGCCCTGGTCCAACAGCGAGAAAGTGGATGCGGACAACAGGTGAGGTATAGTTCAGGTGGATCTGAAAGAAGGACTGGAGTTTCATAAGTGGAAGACAACAGCTGGGCATTTCAGGTAGACAGAATAGCATGCGAAAATTAGCCAAATTTCAGATTTCAAAATTCAGAAGAACAAAATTTCAGATTGTGGCCTAGGTCTGATGGGTATCTCTGAGACATTTTAGGGAATTCATAAGATAAAAATTAATTGTTGTACGTTACCTGTCATTTTGACTGTGAGATATTTGCACTGATGTTGTCACAGCAATGGTGGGTAAAATTCATTAGTATAAATCGTGACAATGGCAACAAGCTGTACCATTTGTCATGCCCAAACACATATAGATTAAAAAATTGGTGTCACTTATGAGTATTTTAAATAAAACGGTAATTTTTTTTCAGTAATGTGGATTGAACCCAGAACCTTCACACTAAGCTACATCCCCAGCCCTTTTTCTTTCTTTTATTTTATATTTTATTTCATTATTTTGAGACAGGATTTCACAAAGTCACTAAGTTGCTCAGGCTGGGTTTGAACTTGATATCCATCTACCTCAACTTCTCAGAGTGCTGGGATTATAGGCATACCCCGCCATGCTCAGCTGCAGCAAATATTCTTAATCTCATTAGCTCTTGAACACAACTTTTTAAGATTCTGTGTGATGAATGAGAGGCATACATGAAGAATTTCTGCTGCTTTCCACATCACAATGGCTGTCTCAGGAAAAAGCCTGTGTAATTGGTTCAGTTGTGAATGAAATTAGTCTCTTTTCTCACAGAATACTATTTTCACTTGAAAGAATGACAGTCAAGCTACCATTAGCCAAGCTTACCTACTTTTCAGATACTTATTGAAATTTGTTAAGGGAAATAAATGACTTTTTGTTGTCAATGATAAAACTCAAGTTTTCAAATGAAAATTAGAATTTTGGAGATTTGCAACTGCTATAATGAGCCTACCATGTCTTAATATTTAAAATGCTCATTTGATGATATCTGTAATATTAGCAAGTATAAATTTGTGATGTTGGAGAATAAAATGTGTCAATATTGGAAAAATCTGTGTACCCAGTGAAGCAATAATTTTCAAATAACCAATGTGTGTTGTTACAAAATTATGCATAAAAAGATCCATCTAAAGTTCAATAGAGGCCAATGATTTTAATGTAACAGGAAACAAAAATGTTCACTGATATGCTTTCAAATTCTATATTATGTCCAACCTCTTTAAGAAGGATGATTGTACCAAATAATAATATCCACACTTATCATAAATTATTCTCTCTTCCAACTACATAAACATGATTGTGACTGCTGAATGTATTTGTTTTTGAGAAAGAACAATTAACACTCATATGATTAGATCAATTTTACGTGTCTACATCTGTTAATATAAACAACCATTTTAAAGATAACAATACGCAATATTGCAACCATTGTCAAGTTTCTATCATCCTGTTTTGTAAACCTGTAATGTTACTGTTGAGCATTTCCTCTAGTCGTTTGTCTGTTTTGTTTTTTGTCTTTGTTATATGTGTCTTTTTTTCCCACTTAAATTTAAAAAAAAAACATGATTGTGAGTAAATCTAAAATTGTATATGTGTCTCACATTACTCTGTCTTTCCCCCATCCTATCTCCTCCTACTTCCTTTTCTCTTCCCTCAATCCCTCATTCACAGGACTATCTTTTCTGAAACACACAGTACTCTATGTTTGTCAGGTCCCTTTTCAAGATCTCTACACATACTAACTCATTTGATCTCCTAACAACTCCATAAATAGGGAGAACACATATTTATTGTCCAAACAAAGATAGCTTTGAAAGCAAAAAGGGAGCAAGTACAGTAAGGCAAGCTAGCATATATAGATACCATAACTAGAAGCAGTTTAATAGAGCTATTTTAGGGATGAGAAAACTGAGGTATGAAAGGTTAAGTAAACATTCTCAAAATTAAATGGTAGTAATTGCTGGACTCTGGATTCAAAATGAGGCAGTCTGACTCCACACTGTGATCTCTCAGCAGTAAGTTGTGCTTCCTGTCCATCACCCAGAGTCTATAGAAACCAGCGGCAGGACATTTCAGGCAAGGGAAACAGGATCTGCAAGGGAAGGAGTATCGTAAAGGAGGCTAATCACCATGCCATGCCTGGAACTTACGGTATGTAGGGGAGAGAGATGCAGAGGGGCTTTTTCTGTCATCAAGAGCCAGGATACAAAGGTCTTTGATCCTTGTTGAGGTGTTTAGAATGTGTGTGGGCCAGCAGGATGAGTTAGAGAAAGGCTTGGAGTAGGGCAAGGACAAGGTGAGGGAGGTGTGCACTTTGGGTCCCGTGTGTGGGCAGGCAGACCTGTGAAACATGATGACAGAATAGAAATGAGGGAAGAGAGCAAGCAAAGAGGAAGAAAAATATTCCAGTGGTAGAATTCATAGTGTTTAATGACTGGAAGTGAAGGGTAAAATGTCCTGCTGGCAAACCTCAGGTCAGAGGACTTGGTGCCATTGGTGGGGAAGGAGACTTGGGGAGGAGGAGCATGGCTAGTTTGACCTGGACATATTAATGGTTACTTTAAGTCAAATTTATTGAAACTTGCATTCCATAAAATTCATCTTTGTTCAATGATCTTTGATAAATGTTTATGTCATGGAACCACTATTGTAATCAAAATACATAACACTTTAACTACCTCCCAAATGTTCTCTTCCACCCTTTCATAGTCAGTGTCCCATGCTTAACTACAGCCCAGACAAACGCTGACCTGACTTCTGTCTTTTCGGTCTTCAGGGTTCTGACTTTTCCATAGTGCAGTAAAATGAGCAGTGCGTAGGAAGCCTGTTGAGTGTTGCTTCTTTCACTTAAAGTTTTGAGATTCAGCCATGTTTCTTTTTATTTTATTTTCTGGACAGTATTTCATTATATAAGATTCTACCATTTGTTTACCCATTGACTTATTGAATGACATCTTGGTTGTTTCCAGTTTGGGGGTATTATGAATCAATTTGCTGTTAATCATTCATATGGACATCTTTGTCCCGGCAGATTTTCATTTCCCTAGGATAAAACCTAGGAATAGAATTGTTAGGTTATATGATAATCAACTGTTTAACATTATAAGAAATTACCAAATTGTTAATCAGAAGTGACCATACCATGTTGCATTGCCAGTTGCAATATATGAGCTCAATGTGGTTTTCATTCTTTCTTAAAATTTTAATTAAGTTTATTGGTACAATTTAGGTACATACAATGATCACATTCATCATGGGGAATTTGTACCTGTACATGGCATACCTTGATTTCTTTTTTCCCCCTCCTTTGACCCTCCCATATCTTCAGCCCCTCTTTATTTACAGAGTTTTGTTTCCTTTTGTCACTTTTTAAGATTTTGGCAATTTTAGTGGGATATTTCATTTTGGTTTTGTTTCTCTATGATTACTGACTAAAGGTGCTCAGCATCTTTTCACGTGCCTGCTTGCAATCTATGCATCTTTTTTGGTGAAAGTGTGAATCTTTTGCCTACTTACTTGCTTATTTTTTTCTTATTGAGATGTTAGAATTCTATATATATTCCAGGCACTAGTCTTTTATTAGATAGATGCATTGAAAATATCTTTACCAGTTTGTAGCTTGTTTTGAAATTTTCTTACTGATGTCTTTTAAATATCATAAATTAATATTTAAGAAATCACATTTTAAAATTCTTTTCTTTTTTAGTTTGTACTTTTTGTGCCCTAAGAAGTCTTTTCCTAGCCTGAAGTCACAAAGAGTTTTTGCACATTTTGTTCTAGAAGTTTTAAAACACTGAATTTTAATTGAAGATGTGCAATCTATGTCAACTTAATTTTTGTTTATGGTAAAAACTAGGGTTTAAAGTCCATTATTTTGCCTATCACATACATCCACCCAATATTTTCAGCACTATTTGAAAATGTTACTGTATATTTTTCATCCAAGTATTTTTAGTATAGAAGTTTCACTAGTTCATGATTATTTTTGTCTCGTTTCTTTTCCTTTCGTCTGCTGGAGATTGAACCCAGGACCTTGAACAAGATAATCATGAGTACTACCACCTAGTTACTCTTCCAGCACCTGTGGTGGGTTTTAAAAATATGATTTATGGATATTGAATTATATCAGGTTCATTTTCATCATTGGTTGAGATGATCACATGTCTGTTTTTCAGTCTTTGTTATTGTGTTTTACATTGGTTGAGTATCGAATCAATCTGGATTCCTGGGGTAATTCTCACTTAATTATATTACATTACTCAGTTAATATAACTTAATACATTTTTACTCAATTTGCCAATATTTCATTAGAGTTTTAATCCATACATGGTACATGAGGGACATCATTTTTTATTTTTCTTGTAATTTCGTTCACAGACTTAAGTATTAGGGTAATAGTGGCTTTATAACATGAATTGGAAAATCTTTTATTTTACTTACTGGAAAAGAATTTAGGTTCATGTTCTCCAATTCTGTTGTTCAGGTTGTTGATATACTTAGCGATTTTCTGCCTACATGTTTTATTGATTACTATGGAAGTGGCGAACCTCTTATTATAGTTGTGGTTTTTTCTATTTCTCCATACAATTCTATGAGATTTTGCTTTATTTTGAAGTTCTATTGTTAAGTGCATACACATAAAGGACTGTTATAATTTTTCAATATATCCCTCTTAATCTCTGATAGTGTTTTTTGTTCTGAGGTCTTCCTGCTTTGATACTGACATAGCTAAACTAGTTTTCTTCTGATTACTTCTCATGTGATACATCTTTTCCCATTCTTTTTAATATATCTATGACTTTATATGTAGTGTTTTTGTATATAGCATAAAGTTGAATCTTGTCTTTTGTTATTTCAATATAACATCTGTATTTTTAGTTGATATCTTCTACCCTTCATACTTAATTATTAATGTAACTGAATTTAATACACATATATAAGTATATGACTTTGCTCAAGTGTTTCTTCTTTTACTTAAAAAACACACCTGATTTTATCCAAAAATATCTTAAGTTTCCATTGCAGTCTGAAAACACGCATTACAGGGGCAGGGGATGATAAACATAAAGGAGAAGGAGGACATGGAAGTCTTTGATTCCTAGGTGATGTTTTGTTTGTTAAGCAGCTGTATCTTCAGATAAAAGACTTAAGTCTGATGCACTTTTGATACAGTGCATAACCTTTTGTTAAGATTCTTTAGATCTCAAAAGTTCTGTGTTTGTCAGATAATGGGTGAAGGAGGGAGACACATTGTTCCCCAACCAGTGACCTTGTCACTTTAGCAATAGTCTGTAGAAAGCTGGGTGCTGATCAAAGTGACTAAGGCTCAGTGAGAATACTGCACTCTCACTTAGATACTGTACTGGGCTCTGTAAGAGATGAAACTAAAGGGGAAAATGTTCTCTTTATTAAACTTTCTGGTTGTTTGCTATTTGTTTCATCGGTTGATTTTTTTTCACCTTGTCCTCTTCTTCTGCCTGCTTTCAGATCAGATATTTTTCATAATTCATTTTTATCACCACTATTAGTTTGTCACATCTCTTTTTACTTTTTAATAGGGCCTATAACATACACTCTTAACATCACAGTTTTCCCCTATAGTATTACACTACTCCATATAAGAAGTAGTAAGAACCTTAGAATAGTATATTTCCATTTCTTCATTCTCATTTTTGGTGCTATAGCTGACATATTTTATTTCTATATATGCTATAAACCTCAATTCATTATATTGTAAAGCAATTTAAAAATCAATTTTAAAATCTTTGATACTTACATTTTTACACCTTGCAGTGTACTTCCTTTCTTTGTATAAATTCAAATTTCCATCTGGCATTGCATTTCTGGAAAATGTCCCTTAACTTTTTTTGTAGAGCAATGCATTCTTTCAACTTTTGATTGCCTGAAAAATCTCTATTTTAACCTTAATTTTTAAGAGATATTTTTGTTTGGCATAGAATTTTAGGTTGACAGAATTTTTTTCTTTTAGTACTTTATAGCTGTCACTCCATTTCCTTCTGGCTTGAATTACCTTTACAAAAAATATGTGCTTAGTTCTTATGGGTTTTTTTTTCTGTACTTAATGCTTTTGCGCCCTCTCTCTCTCTCTCTCTTTCCCTCTCCAAGATTTTCTTTTTATTTTTGATGTTTAAGTTTTCAGCAGTTTGTGTATGGTGTGCTAAGTTTGTGTATGTGTATTTGTGTGTTGTAATTTATTCTGCTTAAGAGTTTTTGAACTTCTTCAATCTATGGTTGGCTGTATTTCATTAATTTTGGGAAAATTCCTAGTCATTATCCCTTCAAATAGTTCTTGCTTATTTTTCTCTTCTTCTCTCTTGGACTTCAAACTTCATGTATGCTACACAATTTTATATCACCTCACATCTCTTGAATGATCTGTATTTCATTGTCTTACTTTGGGTAATTTCTATTCATTTGTACTGAAGCTTACCAGTTCCTCCTCTGCATTCGCTCTACTAGTAAGCTCATAAATGGAATTCTTCACCCCTGATATCATATTTTTATATTTATAACATTTTAATTTTCCTGATTTTAAATAGCTTCCATTTCTTTTCTGAAATTCTCCAAGGGTTCCTGTATCTTTTCCAACTTTCTCCATTAGATGCTTTACCATATTAATCAGTTACTCAAAATTTCCAGTTTGAAGCTTCCAACATCAGCATCATCTCTGAGTGCACTTCTGCTGATTGCTCAATTTTTTGATAACAGATCATTTTATTTCTTCTTCCTTTGTGTGTCTCACAGCTTTTATTAAACATCAGACATTATA
>RJWM01043154.1:0-13952 GCA_004363535.1 Dasyprocta punctata
GATTTTGGCCTCTAGATGTGGGGACTGAGATTGGTCTGTCAGTGGAGCTCTCCAGAGTCCAACTGTCGTCTCCTTGCTGCTGCTTCAGATGCTTCCACGTTACTGGCCTCACTGATTACTTCACCCTCTCCCTTAAATAAGCAGAGCTTATTATATTACAAAGCTACCATCATAAAAACAGCATGGTACTGGAGAAAAAAGCAGAAAGACAGTGGAATAGAGCTGAAAGTGCAGAAATAACTCCAAGCACAATCAGTCACCTTATCTTTGACAAAAATGCCAAACACACTCACTAGAAGAAAGATAGTTGCTTTAATAAATAGTGCTAGGAAAACAGGCTATCCATATGCCAAAGATTAAAAGTAGATCTGTACCTCTCACAATGCATTAAACTGAAATCAAACTACAGGCATGGTGGTGCATTCCTGTAATCCTAGCACTTGGGAAACTGAGGCAAGAGGATTGCAATGAGTTTGAGGTCAGCCTGAATTATATAGCAAGATTCTGTCTCAAAAAAATTACTAGAATTAAAATGGATCAAAGATCTAAATATTAAAACAGATCTTAATCTGCTGGGTGATAGAGTCAGTAAAACTCTTGAAGACATAAGTGTAGGCAAAGACTTTATTAAAAAAAGAAACCCAATTGCACAGGAAATACTAGAAAAAATCTACAACTAGGATCTCATATTAAAAAGCTTTTTCTAGACATCTAGCCTGCCTTCCTGGTGAGTGGCATGACTGGCATGGACTTCAGGAAGAGAATGATCTGTGCTTCCCATGCGCCTGCCAGCATGCGGGCTGAGAATCAAGGAAACCACCCCCCCCCATAAGGAACCTGGTGGTTCAGAGGACCAGCTAAGTTGATAGCAACTAAGGTACATAAAGCAACTAAATGCTTGTATTTTTTGATTGATTTTGCAGGCCTGGGGCCAGCAGTTTGAGCATCTCTTGGGAGGATGACAGTATGCTATGTAGCAAATATGGGGGATTCCCTTCTGTCTTGTCTTTGAGGACCAATATTGTTCTCATTGTTTGGCTTTATTCTGATTAATTATTTTTGCTTTGTTTTGTATTCTATTTTGATTGGTTTTATTCTGTTTTGTTTTTGGTTTGATTTTACTATACCTGATGAAATGGTCAACTATTGTGCAGATAACAAGATATACTATAGTAGCTATTGTTTTCCTAGTATCTTGCTTTGAAGTTCTGCACCAGTTCTACTGCTTTGTTTTGATTGACTTTGTTCTGTTATGCTTTGTTGGATTTTAATATCTTTAAAATAAAATAAAAAATAAAAATAAAAAGCTTTTTCTAACCACAACTACAAACACACTTAGCCACCTTATCTTGGACAAAGGGGCCAAACATGTTCACTGGAAGAAAGACAGCCTCTTTAATACATGGTGCTGGAAAAACTGGCTTTCCATTTGCTGAAAACTAAAACTAGAACTATGCCTATCACCATGCACTAAACTAAAGTCAAAATGGATCAAAGATCTAAATATCAAAACAGAATACTAAGTCTGCTGGAAAACAAAATAGGTAGTAATCTTGAAGATTTAGGGGTAGGCAGAGAATTCATAAACAAAAATCAAACTGCATGGGAAATACTTCCCAGAAACAATAACTGGAATCTCATCTTATTAAAAAGTTTTTTGCATGTCAAAGGAAATCTCCAACAGAGTGAAAAGAAAACCCATGAACTGGAAAAATATCTTAGTCAGCTGTCCCTCAGACAAAGGACTTCTGTCTAGAACATAAAAAGAATTAAAGAAAATCAGACCTCTGAAATTCAAAGACCCAATCCAAAAATGGGCATCTGAGATGAATACACACTTCTCGGCTTAAGAAATGCAAATGGCAAATATACATGAAAAAATGTTCAGCATCATTGGTCATTAGGTAAATGCAAATTAAAGCAACACTGAGAGTCCATCTCACTCCAAAAAGAATAGCCAGGATCAAGAAAATCACCAATCATAAATGCTGGAGAGGCTGTGGGGAAAAAGGAACTCTCCTGCATTGTGGGTAGGAGTGTAGACTGGTGCAACTACTGTGGAAATCAGTCTGGATGTTCCTCAAGAAGCTAGGGTTAGAGATTCCATTTGATCCAGCCATCCTGCTTCTGGGCATTTTCTCAGAAGAATTGAAAACATCATACCACAGTGATATATGTGCACCCATGTTTATAGCAGCACAATTTGTAATAGCAAAATCTCGGAAACAACCAAAATTCCCATCAACTGAGGAATGGATAAAAAAGATGTGGTACTTTTATACAAAGGAGTACTACTCAGCTATAAATAAGGATCACATTGAGGCTTTTATAGGTAAATGGATGCAACTTGACACCATACTCATAAGTGAAATAAATCAAACTCACATGCGTAAATACTGTATTCTCTCCCTAGTATAAGAAACTGAAAGAGTAAATAAGATACAAAATCTTCAGTAAATATTGTTGAAGGGTACCAAACTACCCAAAGGGGAAAAAATAAATCAGGTAGGGAAAAGGAGAAAAGAAGGAAAAGATATAAATTTGTACATTTACACACTTAAGATAGCTAAGAGGATTGTGTTACTAATTCTATTAATTCTTGGAACAAAACAGTTAACATTCATAGGATTAGATAAATTTTGCAAGTCTATATCTGGTAATCTGAGTAACCCTTCTGAAGATAACTATGCAAAATAACAACCTTAGTTCTGTTCCTACCACCTTGTTTTGCAAGCCTACATTGTTATTGTTTTGGGCTCTTTGTTATTATTTATTAGTCTCTTTTGTTTCTTATTTTCTTGTAATTTGTGATGTTTTATTTTGTCTTTCCCTCTAATACAGAAAGGATAGATGTACGTATATAGGCTTATACATGCCTAAAACTTCTAAAGAGTTTACAAGAATTGATTTTATTATGAATGATGATATGAACAGCTACTTTGAAGAAAATGAGACATTATGGTAGCCATTGCTGATTACCTATCATCTTGCTGTGAAATTCAGTAATGCTTTTATCCTTTGTTTTGATTGTTCTTAGTCTGTTCTGTATTATTAGATTTCAATATGTATGAAAGAGTGGACAGCTATTTTGAAGAGAACAAGAGACATTATGGTAATCATTGTTGAATTTCCTATTCTTGGGTTTTGAAGGCCTGTAATGCTTACACATTCTTTTGTTTTTATCAGTTTTGTACTACTGTGTTTTGTTTGAATTCATTGTGTGTGAAGATATGGACAATTATTTTGAAGCAAACAAGAGATGTTATGGTAGCCACTGTTGATTTCCTGTTCTCTTGTTTTGAAATACAGTGTTGGGTGCATTATTTTGTCTTGATCTGCTTTTTACTGTCCTGTTTTGTTTTGTTTTATTCTCTTCAAAATGAAATTTAAAAAAATAAAAAGCTTTTTCTCAGCAAAAGAAACCAACAGAGTAAAGAGACAACTTACAGCATAGCAAAAAAAATTTTACCAGATATTCCTCAGACAAAGGACTAACAGAATGTACAAAGAACTAAAAAAATCAGATGCCCCCAATTTAAAGACTCAATGTAAAAATGGGCATCTGAAATGAAGTCACTTCTCAGATGAAGAAGTACAAACACCAAATAAACAGATGAAAAACAGGTTCAGATACACTGGTCATTTGAAAAATGCAAATTAAAACAGCATTTTGATTTCATCTCACTCCGGAAAAAATGGCTGTCATCAAGAAATCAACCAGTAAAAATACTGGTGAGGTTGTGAGAAAATAGGAACCCTTGTCTATTGTTGGTAGGAGTGTAAATTGATACAACCACTATGAAAATCAGTATGAAGATTCCTCAGAAATATTAAAATTGGAGGTTCCATTTGACCCAGTTATTTCCCTTCTTGCTATCTTCCTGAAACAGTTAGTAGCATCATACCACAAAGATATATGCACACCCATATTTACAGCAGCATAATTTATAATAACTAAATCTTGAAAACAACTCATTTTGCCATAAGTAGATGAATGAATTAAAAAAATGTGATTTTTATGTACAGTAGAGTACTACTTTGCCATAAATAAAGATAAACTTTAGACATTTTTATCTAAATGGATGTGCCTTGAGACCATACTTTTAAGTGAAAGATATTGGACACAGATACTTAAACATTGCATTGTTCCTCTTATGTAAGAAACTGAAAAGGGTAAGTAAGGACAAAAATGGACAAAACGTATTGGACAGTAGGAAAAAATATTAAAATAATGGGATCAAGAAAGAGGGGAAGAGAAAGGGATAGAAGGAAAAGGAAAATAAAGAGAATAAAAGGAAAAAAATGGAAAGCTTTTGTAAATAATGAGGAAAGAAGGGTTGAGGGGAATAGGGAAAAAAGAAGACTCAAGATATATTATGTACAGGTACAAGTTCCCTATAATGAATGTGATCATTTTGTATACCAAAAGTGCACCAATAAAATTAATTTTTAGCACAATCTAAGTACAAGAAAGTAAATCTTTCTAAATATAATTTTGTAGTTGCATTTATGCAATTTAAAAAAAAAGACATAAATTTAAGCTTTTTTTAATTGGGCCCATAATCATATTTGCATCATTACACTGAGCAAAGTTTCTCTTGAGTTCAGACACAGGTATACATATATATATATATATATATATATATATATATATATATATATATATATATATATATATATATTTTTTTTTTTTTTTTTTGTACCTGGGATCAAACTCACAACCTCGTGCCTGCCAGGTAGGTGCTTAGGCCACTGAGCTAAATCCCCAGTCCACAGATATTTTTTTAAATGTCATACTATTTGTAATTACATGTAACAGCCTCGTTGGATAGTTATTTTCTGTATATATGATAAAACAATTTATAGTCTATTTGGCAAATACTTCCAAAAAAGAGGGGATAGTAAAGCTTTGTTGGTTGCAGAACACAAAGTCTTCAAAGGGATAAGAGGAAAAAGAGTTGCTTATGCCATGATATGGAAATTTCTTCATTACAAAAGATTACAGTTAATATTAGACTACTATTTTCTTTCAAATAAGCATTCTAGTGAATCAAGTTGTATAATGTTGCAAGTAAAAATTTAGCTATGTGCAGCAAATTTTTCAGAGAAAAGTTCATTATGAATTTTTTCAAAATTTCCAGTTCTTTGCTTTTCAGTTTTTGTGCTGTTAAAAGGTGCTATTGAATTCACATTTTGCCTTTCTTTTATAGTCCTATATGATTATGAATTTCAGAGACTGAAAAGTCTGGTTGGGTGAGTTTTATAGTAAGAATGTTCAAGTATAACCCAATTAGTGTGTCCTATAAAGACTAAGCCAATTCTATGTTTATGCTGGACAACCACTCAACTTTTAAAAGAACAAACTAAGTGAATGTTTAGCTGAGACTTAGAGAAATTTACAGCTGTTAGATATTTCTACAGTAGTGATATGTCCATAATTAGCTTGAGCCAAAACAGAGAAGTCTTGTAGAAGGATGACTAGAGTGATGATAAAGCACCAAATACAGGCTGAGAATTGGGAAAGAAAACTGAGCATAAAACCAGGTTGTGCTCCTAACAGGTCACTAGTAACTGATGACAATGGCTATAAATTGACATGGCAGACAAGGTGCCTACTATTATTTTCATCCACTTATCTACTCTCCCTTTGTTACTATATCATTATTTATTTTCAAATTCCTTCTCTATTTTCAATTCATGTGCTTCAAGAAAATGCAGATGATTCAGATCTAGCTAACCAACATTCCATTTCCTAGTAATATGTAGTAATTGGTCCGGAGATGGACACACATCCAATAAGAACTGGTGAAATATCAGAATTTTTTCTGGTTCTGCTAGGAGGGTAGGTTTTTCTATGAGACTTAAATCTTGTAGATTGTAAAAGCCATTGGACCTTTATATGCATGAAACAATAAATATCCTTTGTTTACATAAGCTACTTATGGTTGGATTTTCTGAAATTTGCAACCAAGAGAGTTAAAAATGACAATGTAAGTATCGTGGTCATTTAAGAAATAAAATCCCAACTAGTGTATTTTTTGTACTTAGCTTGGTGTCTGAAAAGGAGGTCAGAATAGTGTTTCCTGAAGTCTGAGCAGATGTCTCAGGGGGAACTTAAGTGCTTTTTCTGTTTCAGACTTGCTAAAGAGGTTTACACCTTTAAACAGTGATAATCATATATTATCACGCTTGGTTTCTGTCCCTGGATATGGCTTGCTCCACTATATCTGAAGCTTCAGGTGGAATGTTGTTGATAGCCTGTACTAGAATCTTGTAGAAGGCTTCTCCATTCACGTGTCTCAGAGCTGATCATGGCTGTTGGCTGAGTATCTTGTTTGGGTTATAGGTCAAAAGATTCATATGTGGACTCTGCACATTGCTTGGGCTTTTTTACAACATAGTGGCAGGGTTTTAAGGCTAAGCATCATGAGAAGGACCAGGCAGAGGTCCCGTAGCATCACTTCTTGTATTTTGTTAGCAGCAAATCTAGCCCACATTCAGAGAAAGGGGACTAAGTTGTCAGCTTCAAGGAGAGGGAACTAAGGGAGACAGTTAAACAATTTGTAGGGCTATTTAAGTTACCACAGGTAAGAGGGGAGAAGAGTTCCTTTACACTAGAAAACTAGTTAAAATGAGGTGAACTTTCTATTAAAGCAGTTGGTTAAAAGACACTAACAAATTCAGAAAAAGCTATAATTCTATAACTTGTGCCTTAATCAGAAATATGACAGTAACCTCTAAAGAAATTATAAACAGAAATCATTTAAAGTAATTGTCTCTGGGAGTTGGAAAATCCTTTGGGGAACTTGTCAAAAGAGAGTTGCTTAATATGAGCTCATCAGTTGTGTTTAATCTTTCTTGAAACTAAGGCCTGGTATAATACATGGTAAAATTATAAGAATTTAATTATTATAATTTAACCCAGAATTTCAACTGAGATATTCTCTTCTCTAAAAGCTGTTTAGCTCCTTTCTACCTGTCTTATGAGTTGGTTAGCCCTCCTAAATGTCAGGGACTTGAAACTCTCAATTTTGCTGCAGTCACCTATATCTTACGAAAGTTAGGATGTGCCTTGATAGTGAGAATCATCTGGTATCTCAGTATCACTGACATAGTGAATAATAAATGGCCACACAACAAAAATTTTAATAAATGAAAAGGAATGACATTTCAGGTATACCTTGTATTAGTCAACTTTTTACTGCTGGGACAAAAACCTGGGAGATAGTAGCCAGGTGTGGTGGCGCACGCCTTTAATCCCAGCACTCAGGAGGCTGAGGTAGGTGGAGTGTTGTGAGTTCAAGGCCCACTTGGGCTACAACGCGAGCGCAAGGCTGGCCTGAGCTACACAGTGCGACCCTGCCTCGAAAAACCAGGGCCGGGAGTTTGGCTCAGCAGCTTATGCGCCTGTCAGGCAGGTGCAAGGTTGTGAGTTCAATCCCCGGTGCCGAAAAAAAAAAAAAAAAAAAACAACCTGGGAGATAATTTAAAAGTGAAAAGATTTATTCCAGCCTATAGTTTCAGAGGTGTCAGTCCATGGTCACATGACTCCACTCTTTCTGAGCCTGTGGTGAGGCAGAGTGTCATGGAAGAGAGGGTGTGGACAAACAGAACAGCTCACCTCATAGTGACTGGAAAATGGAGGTATGGGCAGAAACAAAATATATTCTCCAAAGGCACATCCCCAGTGGCCTACTTCCTCTAACTAGGCAACACCTCTCAAAGTTTCCACCACCTCCCAATAGAATCACCACCTGGGACAAACCTTCAACATGCATGGCATTGGGGGATATCCCAGATGTAACCTTGTAATAGATCTTAAGCAAAATAACTGATAGGCATATTTGTAGAGTGTAGAATGGGGCATTGTATTTATATACAGTTTTGGGGTGGTGTTTAGGAGCTGTGTGAAGTGCATTTGAAGGAAGGAAATCCTGAAGTAGCATCTGTAACAAATTAGATACTGCTGTAAAGCCTGGGACTGAGCGAAGGCAGGGAACATAGTGTGAAGATAATAGGAGAGAGGTTCTAGATATATAAAAAGATAGTACAGAATACAGTGCTTGAGGTAAAGGTGACAGAAGAGATATTTATGACAAAGTATTATGATTTATGTCTAGATATCCCCCAAGACCCCCATGTGCTCAGAGGTGGGGCTTTTGGGAGGTGACTGAATCATACAGAGATAATAGCTAACTTGCTGTTGGGAGATGAGGTCTGTTTGGAAGGGTTGAGTCACTGAGGGCATATGCTGAAAAGATATATCTCCCTTCCTGTCTCATCCTTTATCTCTCTGCTTCCTGGAAGGCAGGATTTGACCAGCTTTTTCTCTGCTATGACACCTGCCATACTGTCCTGGCTTGGAGTCAGGCAACAATGGACTACAAACAAAGGCGAGCCAAAATAAACCTCTCGTCATTTAAATTGTGGGTATCAGCAATGAGTTTCAGTGATGAGTCAAAGGACTAAGACAGATTTTGGTACTGGGAATAGGTTGTTGCTGTGACTTACCTTAACCATGCAGTTTAGAAGTCTTTGGAACTTGTTGGTGAGAGGTGTTTGGAAAGATTTGAAGATGCCAGGGAGAGAAGCCCTAGAGTGCTCTGAGCTAAACTTGATGGAGGAAAATTCTGGTTGGAGTCCAGAAAACCAAAAGCTGATAGAAATGCAAACAGTAAAGAGCTGCCTCAGGAGACTTCAGTTGGTAACTAGGACTTTATTGGCATTTGAGCTAGAGGTCATGTATGCTATGCTGAAGCAGAGTATTTGTCTATATTTTGCTCATGTCTTGAGCCATTGTAGGAGACTGAGATTAAGGACGACAGACTAACTAATCAGGCAGGGAAAATTTCAAGGCAGCCCAGCATTGGAGCTGTGGCATGGGTACTGTTGCCATTTTTTATCCAGGCTTCTACCGAAAGTCAGGAGCAAAAAGCCCATTTAAGAAGTTTTCAGCTTGGCCAAAAAAATAAGTACCTACAAGGGTGGTGCCCTTGAAAGTGAGTACACTGAAAAGATGAAAGAGAAGCCAAATGCTTTACGTCAGGACAATATCAAAGACACCACGAAGGCATCCTGGAAATCAACAAAATCCCATCCTTCATAAGCTCAAGGGTCCAACAGTGAAAGACTTTCCTTTCAGAAAAATTCACCAGAGAAAACATCTCATTCAAGGCTAGCTACAAAAGTTTTCTGAAGCTCAGCCTACCAGGCATTCAGAGGCACCAGTAACATTAATCCAAGGCATCTAGACTAAACATTGGCATCATCCACATGGTGCTGGTTTTATATGAGAGTAATGGGGTTAGAAAGACTTCTGACAGGTTTCAGAAAGCCTGAGAAGTCAGGCAGTGAGTCAGAGGGCAGTGTGCGAAGCTGTGAGAGTGAAGCTGAAAGAACAGGGGAGACCTCAGAAGTTGGAGAAGACAGGAATGTGGAATGGAAAGCTGCAGACAGTGAGCAAAGCCACTCCAAGACAGTGGTCATGAGTGCTACCACCAGCAATGCCATAAAGGCAGGGCTGCCAACACATTTGGAGTTCACAACTTTGTTCTGGTGTTCTGGACATGGAGCTACAGTATCTAATATTTGCCCTGCTGAGTTTTGATCATGCTTTCTCCCATAGCTTGCTTGCTTGCCTTTTTTTTTTTTTTTTTTTTTTTTTTTTTTTTTTTTTTTTTTTTTTTTTTTTTTTTTTTTTTTTTTTTTTTTTTTTTTTTTTTTTTTTTTTTTTTTTTTTTTTTTTTTTGGTATGAGACAGGGTCTCACTGTGTAGTTCAGGCTGGCCTTGAGTTCACTATGTAGCCCAATACAGCTTGCAGTGATCCTCCGGCCTCAGCCTCCTGAGTACTAGAATTACAGGCATTTGCCATCGCATCTGGCCCACCTATTGTTTTCTTTCTCCCATTCCTTCATTTTAGAATGGGAATGTTTACGTTGTGCCATTGTGTGTTGGTAGTATTTCACTTTCTTTTTGATTTTTATAGGCACTCAAAACTAAGAGTCTGCCTGAGTCCTAGAAGAGACTTTGAACCTGGAATTTGCAGCAATATGGAAACTCTTAAAACTGTGGCAACTGTTAGAGGTAAACTATACATTTTTTTTAAGGAAATGTACATGAGATTTTGGGAATCAGGAGTATAATGTTATGGTTTATATCTAGATTTCCCCCAAGAGCATCATGTGCTTAGAAGCAGTCCTTTGGTACTGTGATAAAATTGGCATGGTACTGGCAAAAAAATAGACCTGAAGACCAATGGAAATTAGAAGACATAGACACAACTACAAACACACTCAGTCACCTTATCTTTGACAAACAGACAGAAAATGTTTGTTGGAAGAAGGATAACTTCTTTAATAAATGGTGCTAGAAAAACTGGCTTTCCGATGCTGAATGTGGTGACACACACCTGTAATCCCAGCACTTGGGAAGCTAAAGCAGGAGGATCACAGCAAGTTCAAGCCCACCCTGGGCTACAAAGTGAGTTCAAGGCCAGCCTGAACTTCATAGTGAGATCCTGTCTCAAAAAAGCAAAATAAAAAACAAAACAAAATAAAAAAACAAAACAAACCCCCCCAAAACCAAAACCAATCCAAACCAAAACAACACTTGCCAAAGACTAAAACTACACCCTTGTCTATCACCATGCACTAAACTAATGTCAAAATGCATCAAAGATCTAAATATTAAAACAGAAACACTAAATCTACTGGAAGAGATGTAAGTAGAAATCTTGAAGACAAAGGGGTAGGAAGAGTGTTCATAAACCAAAACCAAACTGCACGGCAAGTACTTCACAGAATCAACAACTGTGATCTTATCTTATTAAAAAGTGTTTGCACCTCAAAAGAACTTACCAACAGAGTGACAAGAAAACACACAGTGGGAAAAAATTTTAGCCAACTCTTCCTCAGACAAAGGACTTCTATCTAGAACACATAAAGCATTGAAAAAACTCAGACCTCCCCACATTCAAAGACCCAATCCAAAAATGGGCATTGGAGGTGAATACACTCTTCTCAGATGAAGAAATAAAAATGGCAAATAAATATATGAAAAAAATGTTCAGTGTCATTGATCATTCAAGCAATGCAAATTAAAATGACACTGAGATTCCATCTCACCCCAGAAAGAATGGCTATCATCAAGAAGTCAAACAATAACAAATGCTGAAGGGGCTGTGGGAAAAAGGAACACTTCCCCACTGTTGGGTGTGAACTGCTACAACCAATGTGGAAATCAGTGTGGCGTTTCCTCAGAAAACTAGGAATAGGGGTCCTCTTTGATCCAGCTATTCCTCTTCTGGATATTTTCCCAGATGAATTAAAAATATCATACCACAGCAATATATGTGCACCCATGTTTATAGCAGCACAATTTATAATAGCTAAATCTTGGAAACAACCCAAATGTCTATCATCCGAGGAATGGATTAAAAAGAGGTAGGATTTTTATGCAATGGACTACTACTAAGCTATAAAAAAGGATAAACATGAAGCTTTTATAGGTAAATCAATCAACTAGAGTTCATAATTGTAAGTGAAATAAACCAGACCCACTTATGTAAATATTGTGTTGTCTCCCTAAATTGGAAAAGTAAATAAGACCCAAAATTTTGCAGTAGATATTGTGAAAGGGAAAGAAATAGCTCAAAAGTAAAGGGCAACTAGGGTGAGTGAAAGGATAAAAGAAGGAAAGGAAAAATAAATAAATATATATGTATACAAAAGATAGCTAAGATAATTATACTACTGATTTCTCTTAGTTCATTGAAGAGAGTGGTTTGTGCTTACATTGTTTGATCAATTATATGTGCCTATATCTTGTAATCTGAGCAACTACTCTGAAAGTAATAATATGTAGTATATTAACCATTGGTAATTTCCTATTATGTTGTTTTTGAAATTCTGTATCTTTGTTTTTATTGTCTTTTTCCTCTTTAAAATAAAATAAAAAAAGAAGCAGGACTTTGGGAAGGTGATTGAATCATGGGGCAGTATAGTTAACTTACATTTGGAAAGTAAGGCCTGGCTGAAAGAGTTGGCTCACTGGGGGCATGATCTGAAAGTGCACCTCTCCCTCCCGGGCTCATCTCCTCTCTCTCTGCTTTCTGGCCACCAGTGTGTGAATAGCTTTCCTGTGCTGTTCCCCTTGGCCTTGCTATCTTGCCTTGGACACGGACTACAAACATAAGCCAAAATAAAACTCTCCTCTATTAAGTTGAAAGTGTCAAGAATTATGTCCCAGCAATGAGGAACATGACTAAGGAGAGATCACTAAGTGTCTTCTGGTGTTGTGTGAATGGAGAAAACAATGTTGAAGGGTTGATGCCAATCCTAATGATAGTTTGGATAGTCACTTCTGGTGCAGTTGTACAGTGCAGCTGGGTCAAGGAGGATTGCACCAGTTTGATAACCTGATTTGCAGGCCAAGTTGAGGTGCATTAATGCTAGAATTTCTGTAGATATACTTCATGTTGCAAAAAACTGTGAAAAAATTAAGAATGTTTACAGTTAGGATGACATTAGAGCTGAAACTGATCAAAATGGGGTTTTTAATATGGGCAAACTTTTAGGCTGAAAAAAACTATAATGCATTTTTCCCATAAACAATTCTACCCACATTTCTTAATATATACATCCAGATATATCTGGGAGAAATAGTAAGGCTTCTTTCCTCATCAGTTTTCTTGTGCTTTTCTGAAGTAGTCGACTAGGGATACTATGTAGTCATTAATATTTAAACATATGATACTATTCAACATCAAGGAAAAGTATTGAGACTTTCAATGTAAAATAGAACATATCATATTGTAGAATAGTGCATTTACACCCTCCTAACTATGAAAACATATCATAAGAACAAAAACGGGTAAGGAATTCAAAAACCAAAAACTACACCTAATTAGAAAATATAAAAAGAAAACAATAAATAAATAACTTGAAAATTAGGAAATATTAGCAAAATATCCAAGTTATTAATCTTATGGAGCAATAAAAGAAATTGGATATACAGAATTAGTAACATCAAAGAGACATTATCCATATGTTCATGCAAGTAAAATTTTTAAAAGTCTATTACTCAAGAATGTCAGTAAAATTAAGTGTTAGGAAAACTTTTAAAATTATCACATTAATGTATCTAAAGAGAAAAATCCTATGCTTTCTTCCTAAGCCATGAAGGAATATTTTAAAAACATTCAGTGTGTATTCCAGATAAAAACACTGGATGAGAATGTATTGATGAACACTTCCTTAACATTATGTATATGTACCTTGGGACCAAAACCTGCATCTCAATACATAAGAATACTTGAGAGACATATTACTGGTCAGTTATCTCCACTCCTAATTAAAATTATATTGGAGATATTAGTTACCATAATGAGATAAGAAAATAATTAGATGTATAAAAATTGAAAGGAAAAGGCAAAAATACCTCTATTTTCACTAGATTTGACAACGTATCTGAAAAGCAAGTTAAAGTTCTTAGTAACAGGGGAGTGAGTAAAGCCATCTGTGATTCAAAATCTGGAATTAATTTTTAAAAGTTATTGAGTTCAACTACGTAAATATTGTTAAAATATTATTTGTATTTCTTGCATGGCTAAATAAGAAAATAAAACTAATGCAATGATAACTAATCGAATAAAATACTGTTATAAAATTTATTTGTAACAATCTCATATATGTATAAACAATAACCAGGCTGTTGATGTAATGAAAGAGAATATCTCATTTACAAAAACAAAGTAAAAGGTAAAATACTTAAAAATAAACTTGGTACTAGCTGCACACAGGATCCAGCTCTACCCGGTCCCACCACTCAGCACAACCCACCAGGGGAACACCCAGCCAGCCTTGCAGGACACAGAGGTACTCAGCCCATTCCAGCCCAGGACCCCAGAGCTGCTCATCAGGGACTGGCCAGCATAGCTGCAGGGCCTTGGAGA
>RJWM01043155.1:0-13972 GCA_004363535.1 Dasyprocta punctata
CTGCTTACAATATAAGGGAGGAAAAGAAGCTTGCCTCCCCGCTTTTTGTTCTTGCTACTTTTGCTGTCTTCCACCACCATGAACTATTGCCCTCTGCCACACCACCCTGCTTTGGAGTCAGATGATTATGGGTTGAAACCTCCACAAACTGTGAGCTGAATAAATCTTTCCTTTCTTAATTTTGGGTGTTGGGTATTTTGTCCCAACAAGGAGAGAAAAGTAACCAAGACAGTAACCAAAACCTCAGAAGGGATACATGGCACCCTAGCAAAGCAAGCCCATTGCACTCAGCTGGGTTGCTTCGATACCTGTTATTGTTTAGATCTGAAATGCTCCCCAAATATCTCATGTGTTCTGAAAAGGGACTGTATCATGGGGGCACCGCTGATTACCTCATCATTACATGGCTGCTGGGAGATGGGACCTGGTGGGATAGGGTGGGTCACACTGGGCACCACCAGGTAGGTGCCTCTCCTTCCCAGGCACCTCCGCTTCCTGGCTGCCATGGCACGGGCAGCTTCGCTCCTCTCTGCCTTTGCACCGTGCCCTTTGTGTCTTGGAGCCAGACAACCATGAACTGAACCCAACAGCCAAAATAAACCCCTGCTCCTTTAAATTGTGAGAGTCACATATTTTGTCCCGGAGATGAGAAAGTGACTAAGAATATTTTGTGTCAGTTCAGGTGTTTTCAGAACCTGAAATACCTATGGCTCAGGAAGGATAACCTTTTCTTCTTCCTCCCAAGGGATGAGATCGCATTTTATTCTTTCCTTACAAAACCATCTGACAAATAAAAAAATCACATGACAATTCTCTTCTCCAGCAGCAGCTAAGTGATCCTTAACTGAGCTGAAACAAAAATGACCAAGAGGCAGGGACATATGAAATGACGTAAAATGGCTCCCAGCATGCAGGATTACCTTATGTTCCAAGAGAGGTAATGCGTAGCACTGAGAACAAGGGTCAGCTTATTCCAGGGTCAGTAACTGTAGCAAGAAGCACAGAGAAAATGAGAGGGGATAATAGATGCTCCAGACTGACTTTTGTTGTTGTTGTTGCTGTTACCAGGAATCGAACTCAGGACCTTGCGCTTGCCAGGCAGACACTGTGCTGCTGAGCTATATCTCCAGCCTCCAGACTGACTTTTGACTGGTAATTGTAATGTGTTGAGTATTTTTTTATGTAATTACTTATACTAAAGTGCTGAGTTCTTTTTTTTATTATTTTCTGCCAATTTTATAATCCTTGGGTTCCTGTTTCCCTCTCTTGGTTTACTTTATGCACCACAGAATGTTTTGCAGTGATGTTTTGAGTCTTCTTTCTTTTGCTTATATGTAGCG
The DNA here is from genome assembly GCA_004363535.1 of Dasyprocta punctata. Lineage (NCBI taxonomy): Eukaryota > Metazoa > Chordata > Mammalia > Rodentia > Dasyproctidae > Dasyprocta > Dasyprocta punctata. Next base: position 1,341 of record RJWM01043155.1, read on the forward strand.
GTAGCTTCATTGTGGCTACCTCGTGGCTTGCATAAAATCTGTTATAACCAGTGCTCAGTTTTAAACTGGTAGCAATTTAACTCCAATCACATACACAAAAACCTCCGATTTTACTTTTCCTTTACCACATGTTATGTTAGTGATGTCACAATTTACATACATTATATACACCAATTAACATATTTTATAATTATATTCTTAATGCTTTTGTCTTGCAGCTTTTATAATAAAATTAAACATTATTTACACACCATTATAATATGAATATAGTATCTATCCACACATATAAAGGTAAATATATATAAATTTATATATATATATATTTTTATGTATACTTAGCAGTAAAGGTGTATATATATTCATATATATATATATTTACCTTTAGCAGTGAGTTCTATAATTTCATATGTTTTTATTCAGCTTCCTTTCATTTCAATTCAAGGAACTCTACAGTTCTTTATCAGATAGATCAGTGGCTGTGAATCCCATCGGCTTGCCTTGTCCGTGAAAGTCCACGTCTCACTTATGCTAGGTCAGTTTCTCCAGACGTGGGGTCAGCAGGCTCTGGTGAGTAGCCTCAGTACTCTCCTGGTCCTGACCAACCATCCCAGCTGCGGTAAACCACCTGCCCATTTCTCTGACGCCAGAGCACACAGACATGTCATGTAGGGGGCAACAGTCTTATGTGGACCGCCCTGACTATGACATTCTATTATAAAAGAGACCTGAGGTGTGTATTTCCTTCCTTTTTGAAAGACATCCCCTGCAGATTTTATAGCTTCATTTATTTGGTTGTCTGTGTCTCTATTTGGTGTGTGTTTGTGTATGTGTCTGTGTATGTGCACATACATATATGTGTGTGATAAACATTAGTCTAAAATTTCATTTAACCTAGAAAATTCTGCTGAGCTAGCAGTGTTGCTCTGGATATGTAAATTAAGCTGAAAACACTATCTGTGCCCACTGAAATGTGCCTCTAGAAAGATTTTACTTGATTTGTGGTGATCTCCTGTGTTTATAAAGATTTTCTTATTGCCACTTTTCAGACTTCACCTTATGTCAAAATGAGATATCCCTTTAATTTTATCCAGCAATATGAAAGTTTCCTGAAGAATAAGAAACAGCTTTAAAGGACAGTATCTCAATATATTTACAACAACTTCAAATAACATATTTGTAGTCTTAAGTTAAATTCAATAATTAATGCATTTGGTAGTATAATCATTTTAACTATCTTATGTATACATATATACAAATTCATGTCTTTTTCCTTTTCCCTTCCTTCTTTTCTCCTTTCCCCTTATAATACCTCTTGTTATCTTCAAAATAACTGCCCATACCATCAGACATAATATAATCAAACAAAATAGTACAGAATAAAGCCAATAAAAAACAAAACAATGGAAGCAATACATAGTAAATTCATTGTCTATAATTATTTTAATTTCTAACTTTAATGACCAACTTTCCTTAATTCTGTTGATCCTTATTTTAGGTTAATGTCAGTTGTGTCCTGTTCTTGTATCTTATAAGCACAGTTAAATTAAAATCTCGCAAGTTCATGGCACTGTTCATAAAAATAAATTGCTGAAAACACTGATCATAAAACCCGTGATTTTTTAAAATAATCTTTGATATTTTGTTCAGATCAGCTCAACAAAACATTAATGATCTCATAATTTTATGAATACAAGAGAAAATACTTTCTTAATTAGATCAAGAAAATACCTTTCTTAAGTAGGCTAAGAATTTTATCATAAATAGGTATTATTCCAACAAAACATCTGGAATTCTTGAAAGCTCATTTTTTTAACTACCCTTCTTTAATATATTAACATGGTTATTATAACTAATGGTCTTTCTTTTTGTTTTGGGGTTTATAACTTTATGGGATATTGACCTGTTTCTTCTCAGCCACGAAGAGAAACACTGAAAAATGAGTGTCTACATGTTATTGCATAACTTAAAATGTATTTTATCGTCATCATCTATTTATATGTCAATAAATCTTTAGTTGTTTTACATCCATTTATGATCAGGGTTCTATAATATTTGTTCTTAAAAATGTAATAGAAATTAATCATGAACAGTTTTGTTCCTGGAGTCCTGTTTTTAAGATTTTTATTAACATTAATTTCCTCTATTACCTATGAGTCTGTGTATATCTCCTGCTTTTTTTTTTTTGCGCTTTTGATAGTTTTTGGTTTTTCTTTTAACTACATTTCTATATTTAACGTCCTAAATTGTTCATGGTATATTCCTATAATCTTTTAGTCCTGTAAGAACAGCAGTAATTATAATTTTAATTTCAGATATTGGTTAGTCGAGTGTTCATTTGTTTCAATGAATCTCACAAGAGATTTATCACTGTTACTAAATCTAGTAAGAAACCAACCTGTGACTATTCCTTTGTTATATTTTTATTTCTTTTCTATTGAGTTCAGTTTTCATTTTTACTTTTATATTATATTTTCTTGCAATTAAATTTAACACAATTTTTGTAATTATCTGAGTTGCATGATTATGTCAGAAATAATCAGCCTAGCTCCTTTCCTAAGGTATTGTGTATTGAGTGATTATATCAGAAATAATCAGCATTTCTCCTTCTTTAATATATTATGTACATATATTATATGTTCCAAACTATAACTTCTCTAAAGAAGCACTGTTTGACACCAAGCATACATATTTTGATTTGTAGAACCTTTAATATTGATCAAATCATAAATGGATGTAAATCAACTAAAGATTTATTGACATATAAATATATAATGATGATAAAATACATTTTAAGTTATGCAATAACATGTAGGCACTCATTTTTCAGTCTTTCTCTTTGTGGCTGAGAAGAAACAGGTCAATATCCCATAAAGTTATAAACCCCAAAACAAAAAGAAAGACCATTAGTGTTAATAACCACGTTAATATATTAAAGAAGGATAGTTTCTAATTTGTGACTTTTCCTGAGACCTGTGGGTCCTTTAGAAATACACTTACTAGCTGAGCATGGTGGCAAACACCTGTAATTCCAGCACTCAGGAGGATCGCCATGAGTTTGAGGCCACGAGTTCAAGGCCAGACTACACTACACAACAAGACTCTGTCTCAAAACAAAAGCAAAACAAAGCAAATCAAAACAGAAATACACTTCCTAATATCCCAAGAGAGAATTGATTTTCTCCTTACACTTTGTTACTGATTTCTGGCTCACAGTCACTCTGGAGTCAATATATTCTGAATAAATATAATAGATTCTAAAAAAATATAATGCAATCCTTTCAAGATATTGAGACATGCTGTAGACCCAAATTTTCCTAAGTATCCTGTGTTTAAAGTGCAAAATCAACCTACATAGTCTATAGTATTAAAAAGCCAACACCTCTTTATAGCCTTGTGGAGGCTTTCATTCTTCTGCTATTTGACCATTATATTTCCTCCATCTAGCAGCCATCTGTACTGATGCATTTTCTAAATGGGATGGTGCTGCCGCTGCTAGTCACTCAGCTCTTTTTGTTCACAATTCTCTATAATAACCGCTTAAAGGTTTGGGGGAGGAGAAGGAACATGGGAAATGATAAGGCTACTTTGCATTATAAAAATAAAAATAAATGCACCTCCAGAGACCTAAGATTCAAATTAATTCTGTCCTTTTTTACCCCTGCGGACATTGCACGCAGATGAGAGAGTACACGCGACACAGACTCCGAAGGGTGCCCCTCTCTTCCAGAAGCAGAAAGAGGCCCTAGGACTTCAGCACTTGCATCTGACATTCTCCCTCACCCCGTTTTTCTTCGTTTGATTTTTTTCTATTTTATGGAAATGAATCACATTTTTTTCTTGTGTTTTAAGGCTATAAAATTTGCCCTACGATACAGCTTTAGGCACATGCTGTCTTAACAGGGTATACTCATTGTCATGCAGTCGAATATATTTTCGAATTTCATTTGTGACTTCCACCCCCACTTGCAGGCTGTTCAGTGTAATGACCATAGCTTCCGCACCTTAAGCACTCACATTAGCTTTTTTTTCCCAAGTTCTTCAAGCAATGAATTCATGCATTTTTATCTAGTTGCTATCACCACCATGAAAGGAAATATTATCTCAATTGAAGCTATTGCACTTGGCTAGTAAATGAAATTTAAGTATGCTTTATAGACATAAAAATGGCAGTATGAACCAATAAAATTCTGTTAATCACACTAAAGTATAAATGCAGCTGAATCTTGACACTCACAGAAAAGCTTCCAGATGATTTATTTAAATTTCTAGTGTATGACTGCAACATAGATAAATCAGGCTGTTTTCTATAATCCATGTTATTTTGATCTTTACATCTAGTGGCTATAGTATTAATTAAACTTCTTTCTTATGTACTTACTGAAAGTAAGAAGTATCTTTAAATACCTTCTTTGTTGCCGTCCAGCTGCTCCCGCAGACCCACCATGCATGCCGTTCCTCGAAGCAGCCCACAGCCCTCCCTCTCCCAGTCTGAGCTCAGAGTCCCTTGCCAGCCGCGTTTCCATGGTTACCACGCTAATGAGACAAACAATACTCCGCAAAGCTACCCGTGTCTGACTTCTAAACTACAGCTTAAGAAAACTGGATGTTTGAATATCCTATTAAAATCGAGTTTTCCATCGTCGTGAGATAAATAGCATTCATTCACGACCTCTCAGGCCCCAGGAATTACCAGTGACCCTACAGGCAGGTTACAACTCTGCTGCTCCGTTAGCGGAAGGGGGCGGGGCTGACAAGGATAAAGTCTACCCAGAGGATTTTTTGGGTGATTCTGAAACAGAAAAGACACACAGCTATTTTCCATGATTGGCCCTTTTGACAAGGACAGTTCCAATAATTTTATTTAAAAAATGATCTCATTGAAAACTGACGGTCCACCTGTGAACCAGTCACTACAGTTATAATTATGCTGTTATTATTATGCCTGTTGTTTGCCAGATATGGTCATAAAAATGATAGATAATGCACAGAAAGTGGACGCCTCAGCGAGGCTGTGAGACTGTGACCCTGATTCTGCACGTGTTCAGTAAGTGCCTGCTCTCGGCTGGCTGGCCCCCGCAATGCCTGCGATGCTAGCTCTGCAGCGGCTGTGCGCTGTGAGGAGAGCGGCTTCCAGCCCACCCACCGTGTGCTCCTTAAATGCGGATGCTTTAAGCGCACCGGGCGGGCTCGGCAGCCCCGAGCTGTGGGGAATGAAAGGCTGAAGGGCCAGCTGGATTTTCCCATCCACCCCTGCAGACCACTTGTGAACGCGCCCCGCCTCACACGGCATTGTTGGGCTGTCACACCGTGTCGCAGCTCCGGACGCCGGCCCCCCCTCCCCGCAGTTCACTCCACGCCCAGGGACCTAATGCCTAGCACAGCCTGCTCAGGAAGGGCTGTCTCCCTCGCTACCCTTAGACCCCCAAATGCTGCCCAGCCGGGGGACCCCGCTATCCCAAATGACCAGACACTGTGTGCAACATCAATGCCCCCACAAACAGAACAGGAATAAAAGACAAACAAAATTATCTGAAGGTAGCAGTTTTCTTAACAGAGGAAATACTTGCATATTTCTCTCGAGGCACGTCCCCATATATTCTGTGGTCTCATACTGTGTTAAAATCTTAAGATATAAGTTTATATTAAAATATTGCATATGAACTATTCCCACTATCAAACTAGAAAATAGAGTCACTATGAGATGAAAAACCATTGATATAATTCAGAGCCCTGCAGGTGATGATTTAAAAGCAAACGTTGCCAAGCCCACAGCCCACAGCTTTGATCAGGCTAAGAAATGCTCTATTTTGCAGTTCCTTTGTTTTGAGGCCACAGACTGGCCAAATACTGTATTAAATTCACTGACCAGTGCAGTAGATACTAGTCTTATTTGAGTACTTAAATGTATAATTATAATTTATATTTATAATTATAAATTTACAATTATAATTAAATATAAATTATAATGATAATTTACATTTATAAATTTAAATTTATAATTATGATTTACAATTTATATTTATATTTATAAATTTAAAATTATAATTATAAATTTGAGTTTATAATTATAATTTAAATATAGAAACTTAAATTCATAATTATAATTTTTATACTTATAAAATAAATTCATTTTTATATTTACAAAATAAATTTACAAATATAATTTATATTTATAAATTTGAATTTATAATTCAAATTTATATTTACAAATTTGAATTTATAATTATAATTTATATTTACAAATTTGAATTTATAATTATAATTTATATTTATAAATTTGAATTTATAATTATAATTTATATTTACAAGTTTGAATTTATAATAATTTATATTTACAAATTCGAATTTATAATTATAATTTATATTTATAAATTTGAATTTATAATTATAATTTATATTTACAAATTTGAATTTATAATAATTTATATTTACAAATTCAAATTCATAATTATAATTTATATTTATAAATTTGAATTTATAATTATAATTTATATTTACAAATTCGAATTTACATTTATAAATTTAAATTTATAATTCAAATTTATAAATATAAATTATAATTGAATTTATAATTATAATTTACATTTACAAATTCGAATTTATAATTATGATTTAAATTATAATTATAAATTCAAATTTACAATTATTTGTATTCATAAATTTAAATTTATAATTATAATTTTATATTTATAAAATAAATTTATTTTTATATTTATAAAATAAATTTATAATTATAATTTATAATTTATATTTGTAAATTTGAATTTATAATTATAATTTATAATTTATATTTGTAAATTTGAATTTATAATTATAATTTATTTTTGCAAATTTGAATTATAATTATAATTTATATTTGTATTTATGAATTCAAATTTATAATTAAAAAATAAAATTTCATACCCTCCATCACTCTGAATATATTTCAACTGCTCAACAGCCACAGAAGTCTACATACTATGCTTTTGGACAGCACATGTAACAGTGCTCTAACGAAAATTCTGTTGGACAGAACTAGTGTACAAAAGGAGAGTGAAACATGATTCTGACACAATACCAAGGATATATCATCATTACAGAATAATAGAGCTATGCATATTCTGGATTCTTATGTTTGTCAATCTGTGGAGGGCTTATTATATAAACTTCAGAGATGTGCTGCAAGTTTTTACCTGCAGGAAGTCAGTAGGGCTGTCAAAAGAATCCTTATTAACCCACAGATTTGAAAGAGAAAAGAGGGCTTTTATTCCAGAGAATTCAGGTGTGTCAGACTTCGGAAAAACTTGCATTCCAATTGCAAAACCTAATAGCTATGTAAAGGGGAAACTGATGAAATCACTATAATTTCCTAAATTCATGATGGGAAAGCAGCAAATGATTAACAAGTTAAGAAAAGTTTGCCTTTTAAAACCGTTACACTTTCTGCCTGCCTCATTGTTGAAGTTCCTTTAATTTATTAAGGTTTCCTTAAATCAAAAAAAAAAAAGCTTTTCATTTTATTGTGCAACCTTAATTCACAGGCTAATCAATCTTTAATGTTATAAATGCTACTAATATAAAATATTTAGCTGTCATTTATTATAAAATTCAGAGAGAAGAAAAAGAACAGAACAAAATAAAGTTGTTTTCCAATGTTGCACTTCTGCCCATTTCCCTTCTAAATAAACTTATTAAATCCAATGTTTTATCGGTAAATTATTCCCAATTTTTACTTCCTTTCATCAATAATTTCTCTCCATCTCTAAAGTGTTCTATTTATTTGCTTGCTCTATTGTCCTACCTAGATCATTCAATAATAAATATGGCTTTTTGCTTCCTTATTTATTCAGAGAAAAAGCTCCAAAAGCTTTTAATTGGAGAATTACCTAAATTGCATCTGTAATTTATTTTATAATTCCTTATTTATATTTTTATATCTGCACCTGATATTTTGTATTAATACATGTATTTCTAGGTACATACACATATGACATAAAATTCATGTTTAACCAAACCCACATTCTTTTAATTTTCCTCATAATTTTTACTATTATTAATCCTTGATATCAGTTTTAAATATTTTGATCTTAGTTACTGACATTTCTTTATTTTTTCCTTGATAATTTACACCAGAAACATATCAATTTCAATAACCCTTTTGAAAGATTTTGCTTAATCTGTTTCCCTTTTTAATGTTTATTTTTCCTTAATTCACTGCTTTTATCTTTATTATCTGTCAATTTGCTTCTATGCTTAGTATTTTTAAACTTCTTCATTCATTATAATTTGTTAATTGCATCATAAATATTTAGACTTTATTCCACTTTAAAGTAAAAATTTAGTCTCCACAATTCCTCCTAAGAAACAACTTATTTTAGCAAACAAAATTCTATTCTTTGGAGTTAAATAACAGGTTAACTATTTGAAATTTTATAAGTTCAAACAATCACATTAAAAAAATGAATGAAGAAAACATGACTACTTCTCAAAAATACAGAAAACTGCACGATAAAATTCAGTTTGCTTTTATAGTAAGTGCTCTTAGCAAACTAGAAATACAAGCAAAAATTATCAATCTAATAAGCAATATCTGCAAAGCAAAAAAATATACTCACATGTGTGGAAATTCAAGCTTAGCACTTGCAGGGAGCATTGCAGGAAATACATACTAATGAAAGCCTGTCTGTCACAATACAGCACAGCTCTGTGTGAAAGAAAGGAAGGGAAACAAAGAGCCTCCGTGAATGAAACCAGCAGAGCAAATAAAAAGCCTGGGTTACACTGTGGGCAGGGGTTTATTACGGCTGAAAGGATTCTGGGGCTTCTCCACACTGGGAGGTGCCATTACAAATTACAACAAAGGAAAAGCACTAATTAGGCTCAAATCAGAAAAGCTCCCAGTTAATGCTTTGCTGTAGAAAAGCATATTCAGCCTGTGCCATAGAATTTCAAGTACATAAAGACCAAGAAAATTGCTGTCTCCTCAAACAAAACTCGAAAGTCTTCCAGCGCTGAGGGTCATGAATTAAAATAAAGTAGACATGAATAGCCATAACGTGGAATGAATGAGGGGAGACATTTATATATAATATGAATGAAATGTTTCAGATGCTACAAGATGAAATGCTAAATCAAGGGGAAAACAAAGACTCTGATTTTTACAAACACATGAAAAATAAATAAAATATGCATGACAGAAACTAGATGAGATTCAGTGAACACCTCATCCTGAAGTGAAGAAGAGGGGATAGAGGGATTAAGGGTAGCTGAACTGCAGCGAGACAGCGGCTGAAACCAGAGAAGGGAGGCTCCTGTGGCCATTGTTACCCTGAACAAAAGATATGACACATTGCTCATCGGAACTGTAACCCATTAGTACATAAGTGGTGTTCACACAGGAAGTGTCCGACATGCTACGTCCTCCAATATGGAAGTAGGAACCAATAATCACGGGGATCTGGGAGCTGGGAGGAAGGAAAAAAAAGTTACACTTTTTCTTTTTTCTTCCAGAAACCTCGGGATTCAAACTACAGCTCCCATAATCAAGCCCCAAAAAAGAATAGATACCAGAACAAGTCTGAAAGCCTTCCTAGGTGCTATAATTGCTATGGGAGATGCTACAGCTCCCTCCACTGCCCCCGGGGGTGCTGGTGCCCAGGCAGGTGCCGAGGCAGAGGGGGCGGGCGCGCCTCAGCCCGGCCACGCAGGACTCGGGGCGCCCGGGGAGTCTGAGGAGACAATCTCAGCCTCTCCGCACTCGGCGGCCGGCCCGGCACCTCTCCGCCTGGCTGTGAGTCCTGTACAGCCCCTCACGAGTGGCTCCCGGCCTGCCCAGGCCTCAGGGGGCGGGGCCAGGCCCAATCCTGTGCAGGAGCGGAGCAGCGGCAGCTGGACCAAGCAAATCCTCTGCAGGTATTATCTGCACGGGCAGTGCAAGGAGGGGGAGAACTGCCAGTACTCCCACGATCTGGCTAGGCGGCAGATGGTCAGGGAGCGCTACGGTTTGCAGCTTCAGGTCTCTGCAGATAGAGAACCCAGCGCGGCTGCGCAGAGTGAGCCCCCTACTCAGGACGAGCCGGAAGCCCGCCCTGCTGCTTCCTCAGGCTCCCTGCCTCTGATTGGCTCGGCTGCTGAAAGGGGTTTCTTTGAAGTCCGGGCAGATAATGCAGGACTTGAAGCTGCGGGAGGAGGAGCAGGTGCAGAAGGCTGGGTGGGTGCCATTGAGTTTGTTCCTGGGCAGCCCTACCGAGGTCGCATGGTCCCTGCACAGGCTCCCGTGGTGCCTCTACCGAGCCCAGTGATTGTAAGAGGGCAGATGGCTGTGGGCATGTGGATGCCACTTTGCCGCTATGCTGCCAGAGGGCATTGCTTGTATGGGGAGAGATGTTTATACCTCCACGGTGATGTCTGTGACATGTGTGGGCTGCAGGCTTTGCACCCTGTGGATGCTGTCCAGAGAGAAGCCCATATAAGGGCCTGCATTGCAGCACACGAGAGGGATATGGAACTCTCGTTTGCCGTGCAGCGCACTGTGGACAAGGTGTGCGGCATCTGCATGGAGGTTGTCCATGAGAAAATTGAGCCCAGCGAACGTCGTTTTGGCATCCTTTATGGCTGCAACCACAGCTACTGTCTTACCTGTATTCGCACATGGAGAAGTGGCACACAGTTTGCGAATAGAATCAGTAAATCCTGTCCACAGTGCAGGGTCTCTTCCAGCTTTGTTATTCCCAGTGTGCTCTGGATAGAGGGTGAGAAGGAGAAGGAGCAGCTTATTCAGCGATATAAGGAGTCACTGAGACACAAGCCCTGCATGTACTTTGCTGAGGGTAGGGGTCACTGCCCATTTGGAGATAACTGTTTTTACAAACATGAGTATCCTGGGGGCTGGAGAGGACAGTATCCCAGGCCAGGTGGTGGATCATCCAGCGCATACTGGCATCAAGTTTTAGAGCCCATGCAGGTGCGAGATAGGAGCAGGTTCTTTAAGAGCAGTAAAAAGGAGCTTTTCACACTTCAGTTGGCAAATCTGTTGTTTAAGAAGTTTCTTGCACTGAGAAATGGTATTTCTTTCTCAGATGATCAGTGGCTCTTGTTTTATTATCAGCTGAAAGAATATTTGAATCTGTAACATCATGCCATGGCATGTGGTCTAGTCTCCTGAGGCTCTGTCTTCTTCTGTTGCCTGTTCTCAACTTGTATTGCTTTCAGGGTTATTGAGGCAATCTTCATTCGGTGTTTCTCTGTATTCCTGTTCTCCCTTTATTGACCAACATGTATTGCTTTCAGGGCTATTGAGGCAATCTTTATTCAGTGTTTCTCTGTGTTCCTGTTCTCCGTTTATTGACTGACACATGTATTGCTTTCAGGGTTATTGAGGCCATCTTTATGCAATGTTTCTCCATGTTCCTGTTCTCCCTTTATTGACTGACACATGTATTGCTTTCAGGGCTATTGAGGCAATCTTTATGCAGTGTGTCTCTATGTTTTCTTGTGTATTCACCCTTTATTCTCTCTATAGTATTATGGTGTTTTGCTGTGTTAAAAAACAAAAAGTCCTTAACACTACTGTTGGGTGAAATTAATATTGTTATCAGTTGATGGTTTGTTGTGCCATGTCTGTTTTCAAAGATTCACTCAGTTCTAGTCTAGTGTTTACAGAATTTCCACACTCATTGTGAAATCCCTCAAGAATAAATGTGACAGGGTGAAAGATGTCTTAACTAAATTATAAGCTTTTTGCTACAATAGCCTTAAAAACTGGATCCTTTCAGGTCCTTGCAGCTGTTGTTTGTTTACATGCCTGTTTTTTCCCTCCTCTTTCAAGTGCAATTGTTAACTTGTGGTTATATTGTGATTTTTGCTGTACTTGACCAAAACAAGGTGTATATGTTTACATGTTTTTATCCTGTTTAGCTTAATGTGAAATTATTTATATTTGGAAATATATATTTGAGAATGATATATGCATATATGTGGATAAAAGTTATGTATTTGAAAAATATTCTAAAGAATATATATGCCATAATATATATGTTTATGCAATTAAAATAAATGCAGAGTTGAAAGCTGAAGGTTAAAGGCTAGCAGTGTGGGCTGTTGTGTGAGTATTGTGGATACTTTCTCTGCCCCTGCACAGATATCAGTGACTTTTAGCTATTCAAACTGTCTTTAGTAAATGCACCAGACACAGATCTTAAAGGACATAAAAAGCTTGACCCAGCTAATTTCCATGACACAAGTAGAGATATCTGCCATTAGAAATACAGCAACGTTTGTTCCAGTGCAGCGAAACCTGGGGTCAGATACACAATGTTTGCATTCAACGTTTTATAAGTATCTATCAAAGCCGGGCATGGTGGCGCACGCCTTTAATCCCAGCACTCGGGAGGCTGAGGTAGGCGGAGCGTTGTGAGTTCGAGGCCGGCTTGGGCTACAACGCGAGCACAAGGCCAGCCTGAGCTACATAGTGCGACCCTGCCTCAAAAAAAACCAGGGCCGGGAGTTTGGCTCAGTGGCTTAAGCGCCTGCCCTGGCAGGTGCAAGGCTGTGAGTTCAATCCCCGGTGCCGCAAAAAAAAAAAAAAAAAAAAAAAAAAAAAAAAAAAAAAAAAAAAAAAAAAAAAAAAAAAAAAAAAAAAAAAAAAAAAAAAA
>RJWM01043156.1:0-13956 GCA_004363535.1 Dasyprocta punctata
GCGGGCAGGGTCGCATCTCCGCGGTGGCGGCGCGGAGACTCAGGGAAGTAGAGAGAGCGGATTTGGGACAGTGAGCGCGCTCTGGGCCGGGCAGGCGCGCACTGAGCTGGGGCGGGGAGGCGCGGACCCGGCTTGGCTCAGCGGAGGCGGGGGCTCCCCGTCTGCCCCCACCCCCAGACCTTCTTAAAGGGCCCGTGCTGCGGTGCTTCGGGGCCAGGCCCCACCCTGGAGACCTGGGATAGGGTCCCAGCAGGGTCCAGACTTCTGAGCGCCCCGCACCCCTGCTGGGACCCTATCCCTCTGGGAGGAGCTTGAACTTCCCTCCTTTCTGTCCTAGCAGGGACTGGGGGTTGGCTGGGGGCTCCTCACACTCCAAGCCTAGGGAGGAATCCGCCTTTGCCTCTGAACGCCCAGGACCACATTGTATCTCGAGGCACCCTTGTGACCACTGCCACCTGGAGCTCCTGTGCCCCAAAGGCCTTGGTGTCCAGTCCCCAAAGAAACATCTGGACTCCTCACGGGGCATCATTTGATCCCTGAGTCTCTCTGCAAGGTAGGTGGGGGCCACACACCCCCGTGTATGGAGGCGGGGAGTGGCTCCTAGGGGCAGAGGTCCTTACAGACCTGGGGAGAGGGGGAGACCACATGGCAGGATCGGCTCTCCAGCAGGGGCTCCTCCTAAAGTCTGGCCCTGGATTTAGCTCCTACCTAACTGCTCCGGGCCTTCTCCTGGCACCGGCCCAGCAGTAACTTCTGCTGGTCGGAGCAGGACTTGGAGAAAGGGCAATATTATTATCCTGGAGTTTCCAGTGCCTGGAGCTCTGCCTGCCTTCTGCCTGGCCCCAGCGTCTGTGCTCCCTGGCCTCGGTTTCTTGACAGTGGAGGGATGGAAGAGCACCCCGGATTGCTCCTCGCTTCACCACTGAGATCTTTCTAGCGCCCCTCTCAACTTGCACCCCTTTGCCATCCCTTCCCGGGCCTGGCCGCAGCATGTGCTATACTCCACAGTTTGCAATAAACTGACCCCCATTTTGCAGATGAAGAAACTGAGGCAGAGAAAGCCAGGAACTAGGCCAACGTGCCTAGCTGCTAAGAGGCGGAGCGGGGTCCTGACCCAAAGCCGGGCTCCTGCGGCCACCATAGGCATGATTATGAGTACTGGTCTCAGATCCCGAATGACCTGGGTTCAACTCCCAGCTCCCCCACTTGGCATTCTGATCTTGAACGAGTCCCTTTGCCTCCTGTGCCTCAGTTTCCTCATTTGTAAAACTGGGTTTATGAGAATAGAATGCTTTAAGGTACCTCAAGTGCCTGGTACACAGTAGGTGCTCAGGAAATGTCTGTCCTTTCTCCTGCACACACTTGTGTTTTCATTTATTTATTGATTTACCTATTATTTTTTGTTTTACTATAGTGTGCTTCACAAATTTGCAGGTCCTCCTTGGGCAGGCTCATGCTAATTTCCACTATGCCTTTCCAAGTTTAGTATATGCACTATGCTTTTTAAACAGTCTTGCTGTATCATGCAGGTCACCTAAATCCTCCTGTCTCAGCCTCCCAAATGCTGTTTCATAATTTAAATGCAACTCAACACACATCTCCTCTGTTGATGGGAGCCCTGCACCTCTGCAGAGGCAGCTGCATACAGTAGGTGCTCAATAAATGCCTGCTGGGGTCAACTTGTCCTTCTGTGGGGATTTTTTTTTTTTTTTTGTACCAGGGATCAAACTCACAACCTTGCACCTGCCATGCAGGCATTTAGGCCACTGAACTAAATCCCCAGCCCTATTTTTTGAGACAGGTCTCACTATGCAGTTCAGGCTGGCCTTGAACTCACTTTGTAGACCAGGCTGGTCTCAAACTCACAATGATCCTCCTGCCTTAGTCTCCCGAGCTGTGGGGATTTTGACAAACCTATGAGCTCTCATCTGGGCCCCCTTGGAGACCTGGGGCTGGAGCTGTGCCATGTTGGCCTAGGTGGCAATGAAGCCATCAGTTCCACAGCTTGTCCCTCGTCTTTCCTGCCCTGAGTCAGCGAGACACCTGGTCCTCGTTAGGGGCTAATTGCGGCCAAGTGTGTTGCAGGATGGGGGAGGTGGTTGGAGCCTTCATTTGGGGGAGAAAGGATTTTATTTTCAGGAACCAAGAGGAGAGAAGGCTTTTGTTTCTTTATGGATCACAAGCTTGGGTGGAGATGTCCCCCCACCCGCCTGTGTCCTCCGTCTTCCCTGATTCCCACTCAGGAGTCAGCTCCCACTGCCCCGTGTGTTTGTCTGTCCTCCCAGCCTCCAGACAGGAGCAGCCGCCCACAGCTGGGATCTGAGTTGAGATCAGAGTCGAAGCAGGATCTACTCAGGGCCTCCCTGCCTTGTTGCTGGCCAGGCAGAGCAGCACAGGCCCAGAAAGACGGAGTAACCTGTGCTGCAGGCGGTTGATTGCCAGGCCTTGCTGCTGGGCCTTTGTGCCCCGGGGAAGTTTGTGCGTGCATGCGTGTGTGTGTGTGTGTGTGTGTGTGTGTGGACAGAGCCCTGGGGTACAGATGAGAAAACCCAGTTTCTTGGTGCAAAAGTGTTGCTGGGGCTCTGACTTGGCCTTTGTTCAGCCCCCAGCTCAGGACTCGAACCCTGGACTGAAGTTGAGTAGTGTCATGCAGGGGCCCTGGCTGCCTCCTCTTGTCTTATAGCAAGGCCGTTGGATGGGGCAGTGCTTTTGGCTCTGTGGTCCCCTCCCCAGCCTCCTGGGAAAGCTTATCCTGGGCAGAGCTGCCCTGGGCCTTCCTGGCGGCTTCAGGCCTGGTTCTTGCCTTCCTTCTGCCCCCAGCCTATCCTATAACTTTCCTAGGCTTGGGTCAGTCAGGCATGCTGACCAGGGGCCACTCCCCTGATGACCCCTACCTCCCCTGCTAGATCTCTACTTCCTCCAGGAAGCCGTTCTTCCACACACCAGCCACAGTGCCAAGTGCTGAAGTTCTAATCTCCGGGGCCTGCCTAGCTGGGTCAGGGGTGTGGGGGTGCCTCCTCTGCTGCCCGGATTGCCCGCTTCTCAGTAGAGCCTAGGATAGGACACGCGGGGCGGTGGAAGAATGAAGAGTGCTTCTGCTCACAAGTGAAGGAGGATTTAGGCTTCTCTGAAGCTACTATGACCTGGGGTATGTGCTGCCTCAGTTTCTCCAAGGTAACAGAGAGCCCAGCACCACCCACTTCCCGGCCAGCATTCAGCCAGGCACGCTGGCCAGGTGCCCCTGGTCACTCTCACCCCCAGAGCTTCTTGGATAAGTGTCCCCGCTCTGCGGTGCTTGTTCTTACCCTCAGCTCGGGTATTTGGCACTGTGAATGCTGGCCACACCCAAGGAGCTCGTGCCAAAGCCAGCCTGTTGGTAACGGCGTGTGCTTGTGCCCTAGATGGGGCGGCGCCGGAGTGGGGCAGGTTCCAGCTGCCCAGGCCCTGTCCTCTGGGAGTTGGCCCCCAGCCATCGAGGACCAGAACCAAGTCTGCCTTGGTGTCAGGGGGATGCCAGCTGAGGTGCTGGCTCCTTGACCCTGCAATGTCGTGCCCGGGAGCTGCACAGTCAGGGCCCCAGGCCGGGCTTGGACCAGGGGCTCTGCTAGGAGTCGTTTTGCTTCTGCTTCTGGCTGAGGCATTGGCCTCCTCCAGCTCCAGCAGCCAGACTCCTGTGGGGCGGGTGGGAGCAGCGAGTCCCAGCAATTACACAATTCAGGAGCTGTGAAGTTGTCTCTGCCACCTTCCAGAGCAGAAGCTGGGAGTGGCCCCCAGGGCAAGGGACAGGTCCGAGCCACCCCCAAGCCGCATTGGGAGGGTGGGGCCAGAGTGCAGGGCTGGGGGAAACCTCTGGGAGCCTCTGTCTCCAGGATCGGGCGCTCCCTCCCTCCCGTACCACATTCACAAAGGCTTGCAGCTTCAGGGGCTGCAGCAGCTGGCCACAGCTGACATCCCCTGGGGTTGTGCTATTTCTAAATATTAGTTCATGCAGTTAACCCTCGAGGCACCGCCAGCAGAGATGGACCTGGGAGGGCCCAGGCAGGCGCCGTCTGGGTGGAACTTGTACAGGGGCTGAGGACTTGGGGCTGGGGTGCGGCTTCCCAAAGAAGGCTGAGAAGCTGCAGGGGATGGGACTGGCGCTCGAAGTGGGCGTGGGAGACTGATCCTGAGCTAGTGGCGGGCAGGGCAGTGGAAAGAATGTGGGCCCAGGAGCCAGCCATGGTCTTGCCAAGCCACTTTGGTGTGGCCCCGGGCAGCGTGTCACCTCTTTGTACCTTTCTCCTATCTGAGAAGTGCAGAGCTGCCAGGGTGTGGAGAGGAGAAGGTGCTAAAAACTGACAGGCAGGGCTGGGTGGTTAGAGAGATGATGGTAGTTCCCAGGAGTCCGGGAGGAGAAGCAAGGCTCATGGCCAAGAGACACCTGGACAGGTGTGAGTGGACAGTGACCCCCCAACACACAGTGATCCCTGCTACCCAGGAGGCTAGGGCAAGAGAATGGCAAATTCGAGGCCAGTCTGGACAACTTAGGCCCTGTCTATTATGGTTTATATCTAGATGTCCCCGCCAAAGCCTTGAGGGCTTGTAGTTGGAACTTTTGGAAGGTGGTTGGATTGTGGAGTTTATAGCTGACTTGCTGTAGGAGGCGGGGCCTGATGGGGAAAGGGTGGGTTGGTGGGGGCATGGCCTGGAAGGTTTTTCTCCTCCCTGGCTCCTCCTTTGTCTCTGCTTCCTGTCCACTATGCCGTGAGCAGCTCTCCTCCGCCGGGCCCCTGTGCCATGCTGTTCTGTCTTGGAGCCAACTAACAGGGCTATCAAGAGTTTTTTTTTTTTTTTTTTGTGGTACTGGGGATTGAACTCAGGGACTCAGAGCCTTGTGCATGCTAGGCAAGCACTCTACCACTGAGCCACTTCCCCAGGCCCCTGAGCCAGACAACTGTGGACCAAAGCATGAGCCAAAATAATCCTCCCCTCCCTTTAGTTGTGTATGTTGGGTATTGTGTTCCAGCGATGAGGAGGGTGACGAAGACATTGTTTCAGAGTTAAAAAAAAAAAATGGAAATGGGGTAGGCTGTAGCTCAGTGGCAGGGAACTTTGAGTCCAGTTCCCAGCACCCCAGACTTCAGCCCTCCTGGCCGCATCACCAATTGCCTTTGCACAGTGAAAGCCAGGGGCAGCCAGGCTCCAGGACACCTTTGGTGGTCCCCTTCCTGCCCTCGTGTGTGAGTGGAGTTGGGCTTTGTGGCCCAGAGGGACAGTGTGGCTTCCAGGTCATAGAGGAAGCATGACTTCTGCTCTGCTCCCTTCAGATGGCTCTTTTGGGGACAGCAAACAGCCTAAGGGGACCCATGTGGGTTAAGCTAAGGCCTCTGACCAGCAGCCCTACATGGCACTGAGCCTTCCTTGGTGTGGACATGCAAGCCTTTGTCATCTTCAGATGACCGTGACCCTCCTGACACCTGGAGCCAGAACTCCAGCAAAATCCCTTCTAAACCCCTAGCCTCAGGTACTATGTGGCAGGAAGAGAGTAGTGTTGTATTTAATTGTTAGTGTTTGAGGGCAATTTGTTATGCAGCACATGATGACTGATACAAACTTACATGCTTGTCAGTGGCAGACAAATGAGCCCAACATGCTGTGTGCCTGGGGCTCAGAAAGCAGGGCTCTGCCTGTGGGTTGGGAGTGCCGTTTCCCTGGTTGGTCAGTTGTGCAGCTCATCCATTTATCCATGAGTATTTTCTAAATATAGACCTGGAACCAGGCACCGTGCTAGGGGCTGGGACACAGGTGAGTCACACACAGGAGCCTGAAGTGACTTGGGGACTGGTTGGATATGGGGAGTGAAAATGAGGGAGGGTTCCAGGAGGAGCCTGGGGTTCTGGCTTGAGCACTTGGGTGGGTGGTGCTGTTGGGCACTGAGACCAACAGCATGGAGGGGCCTCAAGACAATCTTTGGGTATGCTGATTTGAGGTGCCCAGGGAAATGTGGGTGATACTGGGCAGGCAGTGCACCATGAGCTTAATGCTCCTGAGAAAGTCTGGTTTAGAGAAATATATGTTCAGGGATTGTTGGGGTATCAGGGATAGAATTGCAAGCCGAGGTGGACAACCCAGCAAGAGGACTGTGGTACAAAGTGAGATAAAGACCAAGGCCAAGCCCAGAGATGCCAACATATTTTTCTTTTAACTGAAAACATTTCTTTTTGGTGGTTCTGAGAGTGGAACTCAAAGAGCTCTGAGCTACATCACCAACCTTTTTAATTTTTTTTTTTACTTTGAGACAAGGTCTTATCAAGTTAGGTTCAAAAATGCAATCCTCCTGCCTCAGCCTCCTGAGTGCCCAGGATTACAGATGTGTGCCACCACACTGTGCTCTTTTTTTTTTTTTTTTTGGTACAGGGAATCAAACTCATGACCTCATGCTTGCCAGGCAGGCACTTGTGCCACTGAGCAATATCCCCAGTCCATACTGTGCTCTTTTGAACTTTTTATTGTCACAATTTCAGACTTACATTAAAGTGGCCAAACTATTACAAGTATTTCCCACATTCTTTTCACCTGGATTTCTTTCTTTCTTTCTTCTTTTTTATTTCTTGAATGTTAGAATTCTACTCCATTTAAAAAATGCTTTTCTATGTATATACATTTTTTTTTTCCTGAATCGTTTTGAGAGTGAGTTGCAGAAATAATCTTTCTTTCCCCTGGGCAGTTCTAGGAACAAGGACAAGTCTTTCATAGCAGGATTGCAGTTATCACCATCAGGAAATTAACATGGGAACGGGCTCTGAAGTAAGCCGCAGGTGTTTATTTCTGATTTTGCCCATTTCCCCAGCAACATCCTTTGTAGCAAGAGAAAGTGTGGCTTCCTGGTCGCCCTTGGTAATCGTCTGTTGAGTGTCTGACAATGAGGCACAGGACTTCAGTCATCTGTCTGTATTCCATGACAAGGACAGGACAGTTATTCTGTAGAGTGAATCTTGGTCTGCACTTTTCTGGCTTCCTTAGGATTGGTCAGATTCTGTATCCCTGGCAGGGACACCCAGAAAGGGCGTGTGTCTTCTCAGAAGCGGCATCTACTGTGCCCTCACTGGGATGTCCCTGCTGCCCCTTGGTGAGGGGTGCCCGTGCTCCTCCGAAGTGTGTGAAGTTGGTTTCTTTTGTTGCTTGTTTTGTTTTTTTTTTGAGGCAGAGTCTCACTGTGTAGCCCAGGCTGGCCTCAAACTCATGTTGATTCTCCTGCCTCAGCCTCCTGAGTGCTGGGATGACAGGCGTGCACCACCATGCCTGGCTGGTTTCTGTCTGTGATGAATCATCCTCACCAGGGTTGAACAGCAGAGGAGCCAGCAGGGAATCTGTGCCAGGGTGGCGGGGCCAGGGCAGGGACTCTGGGAGGGGACTGGAACAGGGATGCGAGCTGGGTGAGGACACAGTGCTCGGTCATTGTGGTCCAGCATGGCCAGGAGGCCAATCCGGAAGAGGAGGGAGTGTGTCACAGGGAGTGGCTGCCACACACAGGTAGGGGGCCCTGGGTCGGGGTGTGGGCCTGGAGCCTCTGTGGTGAGTCAGAGTGCAGGTAGGAGGTGCAGAGATCATGGAAAGTGTCCCCTGGGGAAGTTTGTCCAGGTGGAGGAGGTTTGTGGCCAGGAAAGGCTTTTTTTTCTTTCTTTTTCTTTTTCTTTTAACTCAAGGCCTCTGTACCAAGCTAATCCCTTGCTCTTTTCAGTTTTTGAGACAAGTTGTCACTAAGTCACTAAACTGGCCAGGCTGAACTGGAACATGTGATCCTCCTGCCTCGGCTTCCCAGAATGCTGGGATTACAGGTGTGCGCCACCACATCTGGTTAGGGGAGATTTTAGTAGAGTGTGTAGGGGGAGGTACTTTGGATACCATGGTGTGGCTGGAAGGAGCAGAGAGGAAGAGGTGTCCTGGGACAGGAGACTCGTGGAGCCCCAGTGGGAACTGGATGCAGGGACAGCAGATGTGCAGGTCTGGCATGCTGGGGAGAGTCCATCTGATGGCCTCAGTTTCTCTGCTAGAAGCAAGAGCGTGGGGGCTGGAGGAGGGCAGGGAAGGAGCAGTGCTGGGGACCACTTCTGGGGACAGGGGCGGGCAAGCAGATCAGAGGAGAGGCTGGGGTCAGAGTGGGGCTGGCAGGCAGGAGGGCTGGGGATGAGGCGGGCCGGGTGCCACGGGTCTCCATGATAGTGGGCTCAGGTGTGTACCAGTGAGGGCACGGGGCAGGAGGTCCAGAGGACGCCAGGCTTGCTGTGGGGACAGAGGGGCTGAAAGGCCCTGGCAGCAAGGAAACTTGGAGATGGGGTTCAGGGGCCCCTCACACCCCTTCTATCTCAGGTGGTCTCTGGGGCAAGCTGGCCTGCATTGGAGATGAAGAGAAGGGGTGATGGGGAGGAGGGGGCTGTGGGGACATGTGGGGCGGGGAAGGTGTGTATAGTACAGCAGGGGGCACCCTGGGCCTGAGGGACTTGGGGTCCCGGTACCCACCCTGTTGGTCAGTGTGCCCTGGACATGGTGAGGAGGTTCTGCCTCCCCTGCGTGGCCCTGCTGCCCAGGTCCCCAGTCTGTGTGAGTTCAGAGTAGGGTTGGCTTCCTGAGGCCGGGCTGTGATCCCCACGAGCCCCCAACTTCGTACCCTGTTCTACTCAGCTCCTGATGCACCAGGCCACTTTGGGGGAATCCTGACCCTTGTGGACTTTGGCTGGCCTCAGTTTCCTTATCTGTGCACCAGTGGTAACGACCCTTCAGTGCCAGCATCCTGGTTCCTGGAACAGAAACCTCTTGCCCAACTTAGATCAAATCCCAGTCTGAGTCACACACGTGAGTGTGACAGGCCTGGTTCAGACCTCCGAGGTTCTCAGGGTGGGGAAGAGGTCCCCCATTTCCTTAGCCCTGGGCACTCTGTTATGTGGCTGGGGGAGTGCAGTGTTACCCCTCCATCCTCTATATTTACCAAGTATTCTTCAAACTAGAACTGGATCTCAAAGATAAGGTAGTATTCCTTGGGAAAAGGACTGTCAGTCACATTGTAGTGAGAAATAGTTGGCTTAATCATTTGCAAGGAAAAATCATTTTTTATTTTTCTCCCCCAGTCCTGGGGATTGAACCCAGGGCCTCAGATACCAAGCAAGTGCTATTCCCCTGAACTGCATCCTCAGCCTGAAAAACAGGCTTTTACAGAAAGGAGGGCTTGTTCAAACCTGAGTAGACAGGTGGCAGGGGCAAGGCTAGGGGCCTGCCACCCTCCCTTCTTTTCCATTCTGGTCCACAGCCTGGGGTACCCACTGGGGGCCAGGAGGAAAGCAGGTGTCCCTTCCCTACTCCCCTCATCCCGGGTTCTGGGGCCCCCTGGCTATTTAGCCTGTTTGGGGACCAGGGTTCCACAGCTGGGCTCGAAGCATAGAATTCCACGCCACGGCCCGGCGCCACGGCAACCGGGGAAATAAACACTCAGCCTTCTGTGTCCAAGTTCTGCCGTGACGTCACCAGCTCCCGCGGCCGAGGAGTCGGAGGAGGACGTCTTCCTGCCCAGCCCCCACGTGTCCCTGGCAGGGGCGCCCAGTTTCAGCCATGAGGCTGCCCAAGGGACCTGGCAACGCTGTGTTCTATGCCCAGCATCCAGAAAAGGAGGAGCAACTGCCCTCGAGGCAGGAGGTGAAGCAGACCCCGGTCATCATGGCCCTGATCAGAGGTGAGAGCCGCCCCATCCATCCTGGGCTTGGCCTGCTGGGGTGCGGGGCCCCCAAAGCCTTAGGGAAGACCTGCTTCTCTATGCTAAACCCGAGGCCAGCAGTATTAGCTACTGGGATTATTACTTTTTGTTTTTGAGAAGCCTTTCCCTACGTAGTCCAGGCTGGCCTCAAACACTCAATGATCCTTCTGACTCAGCCTCCTGAGTGCTAGGATTACAGACATGCACCACTACTCCTGGCAAGATCAATATTTCTGAGCTTCAATATTCTCATGTATCACGTGGGAACATTAAGAATATTCCACCTCACCAGGCGGTAAGCGGACTTCACTGAACAGTCCATGTTGGAGGCTCAGCGTGGTACTTGGTGCAGAGTTGCCTGCCTGGGAGGTCGTAGGTCCCCTCGGTCACTGACTTCCTCCAAGGCAGCAGCTCAGTGGAGCCCAGTTTGGGGCATTGGTGGTGGTAGCAGGAAGAGCCAAGATCCCGAAGTTCTCAGGGTGTCCTGGGTCTGGGCTTCCTGCCTCTGACCAGGGCCCCGTCTGTGCTTCCAGGTCCAGGGCCTGCCAGGTACCTGCGGCCATCATGCACAGGCTACGTGGCCCATGACAGCTCCTTGGTCCGGGGCCCGGCATTCACCCTGCACGAGAGGCACTCTGAGAAGCGTGAGCGGGTGTCCCCAGCATGCCATGAGGCGGGGGTGACAGTTGGGGCTGGGGACAGGAGAGGCTTGGAGTCTTCTTCCATGCCCACAGACATGGGAGCTAGGCCCTGCTCTGAGTAGGACAGAAGGAGGCTTCCCCAGTGCCCACCCCCAAGGCAGATGTCTCCAGGGGACCAGGAAGTGACGCTGGCACCTGGCGGGCAGAGTGGGGCCCTTCGGGTCTGGATGCCATGTGCTACCTGGGGGGCAGCAGGGACATGGTGGGTGTGACAGTTCTAGGGCAAAGGAGAGGCTGGGCTTGGAGGTGGGGTTCCTGGTTTCCCCTCCTTGAAAGAGGCAGGGAACTCTCTGGCCTGGCCTGGGCCTTTCTCAGTACTAACAATAGCCACGTGGGCTGTCATTACCGTCAGCTTTGGTCTCTGACCATCTCTGCACTGATGGCTGACCGCCCTGTTCACTGCAGCTGTTATTCCATCCGTTCCCCTGAGCCAGTTCTTCAGAGCAGTGGTCATGTGATAAAAGTCCCATTTCACAGATGAGCAAGTTAAGGGCCCGGCACCCTAGGGGGGCAGGAATCTGAAGAGAACCCTTGCTTTTGTTGGGAGGGGACAGTCTTGCCTGGAGGAGGCCAGGCTCCTCACGGCCCTTCTGTGACCACCCTGCAGGGATCACAGACGTATGCAGCCCTGGACCCTGCTATTGCTTGGATCCCAAAATAACCCGCTTTGGAATGTCCAGCTGCCCGCAGGTGCCCATGGAGGGCCGTGTCAACAGCCTGCGTAAGCTGGGCCAGTCAGGGGTGGGGTGGGGAGCTTGGGGCTTGAGGACCCTAGCGGGGGCAAAGAGAAGGGTGGCTCTGTGGATGACAGCGTCTCCCTGCAGTGTCACATCAAGACGCCAACATCACACTGCGTCTGTGTCACCATGTGTCATTAGGACCTGTCACAGGCTCACGTCCAGGCTGCAGCACTGTCATGCTAAGCATCCCTGCCTGTGCGGTCCTGGGTCCCGGGCACCACACTGAAAGCCCGAGGCTGATGCCATGATGACACTGGTGGATTTTAGGTCATCAGGAGTGGGTCACTATCCTGCTGACCTTGTACCGTTCTCCCCCTGCCCTCACACTGTTCCCTTCCCGGCTCCTGAGGTGCCCAAGCAAGGCCTTGGCTCCGACCCCAGACCCATGAGCTGGGGTTCAGCGACAGAGCCTCTTCCCCACCCCTGTCCCCTGCAGGCCTGAGCCCCACACTGGCCCCCTGCCACTATAATCTGGAGAAGACCCGTCCCCCTGATGAGCGCAGAGCTCCCCAGTACACCTTTGGCTACCGGTGTCCGGTTCGAGTGATGGATCCCAACCCAGCCCCCAACTGCTACCAGCTGCCCCTCTCACTGGGGCCCAACACCCCCGTCTACCGGGCCGCCCCTTGCTTCAGTCTGGCCCCTGCAGTGAAGACCTGGTTCTACCGGGAGAATGTGGCCGGGGGTCCTGGGCCGGCCGCACACGCCAGGCCAGAGCCATCCGTGTACCAGAACCGCAGCCCGGCATACAGCATGGCGCGACGCCATGCCTACCCGCTGGACCACACGCCACGGCCGGGGCCGGGCTCCCACGACGTGCAGCGGGTCACCCTGCACAAGCCCCGCACGCCCGCCTTCAGCATGGGCACCAGGCACTCGGCCCACCTGTGCCCCCTGGTGGTGGACATCCGAGACTGAGCCCGCGGCTCACCCTCCCGTCCTGCAGATGTTATTTTTCTATTCCGGCAGCGCTGGTGCCTGCATTAGATAAATATTTTGTGTGTTCATTCCTGCCTTCTGCAGACGTCTCACTGCTTCCTGGGGACCCTGCTCAGGGGACAGCTGCGGTCCTGGGTGGCTGTGTGCTGGTCCTGTCTACGGGTTCCTGTCTGGCCCACAGGGGCCAGGCCCTGGGCAGCGCTTGAAGAGCTGAGATACTCCTGACTTGGCCCCATCACATCGTGTGGCCTTTGTGGCTCCTTCTGCTCTCTGGGTTTTTGAGCAGGAAGCCTTGGTGGGGAGATGCCAGGTTCCCCCAAGGGACAGCAAAAGTATGCAGAGGGGACCAGAGGCTGAGGGACAGCGAACAGGGTAGGGAGTCAGGCTGGCTGAGGCCTGGGGTGCAGGGGGCAGCGCTGATCCCAGGAGGGAGTGTGGGTGGCTAGGAGGGTCTGAGGGCCACAGGTTACCTTGGGAGGTCTCTTGCTAGTCCCCAACTGTGGAAGTTCAGCTGGCAGAAGAGTTGCTGGCCAGGAGGGGGCAGTGCCAGTCTGGGCTGTGCGGCTGCTTTGGGTGGACAGTGCCAGCTCTCCTGTCACACGGGGACTGGGGGCTGGCGTTTGTTGTTTGTCCTTGTGCAATGCCCACTGTCCCAATCCTCGATTCAGGGCCCTCCTGGAACCAGCCCCCTCCAGCTCCTCCCATTGCACTAAGAGGGCCATGAACCCGGGAGGGAGAGGGAGGGGTGGGGAGACCCCAGTCCCAGTGACCCAAGGCAGGGCTGCGTCCTTCTGCAGCCACTGTCCCAATAGGCTGAGAGAAAAGACCACCTCAGGGCCATCAAGGAAGCAGAGTGCCTCCTCCTAGAACACGTGAGCCACATTCAGGTTCTAATTGAAAGTGACGATCGTGTTGAATAAATAAACCCGAGTTTGGACAGAAAAGCGCAGAACAGCTTTGGGATATATATTTTTAAAACCCAGTTTGACATTTAGGAAAGAACACCCCCCCCATGCTGGCTTGCAGTCCTGCCACCACCGTGCCACCGTGTCCCCAGGCCCTGGGTGTGTGTCCGTCCTGTCTCCCCCCAGTCCTCAGCAAGCCCAGCCAGGCTCTAGAGAGAGCAGGCACTAGGGGACCCATCTGTCTCGCAGCCGATTAGAAAGATGTCATTTTGCCGACAATGCCATTTATCATGGCAGCTACAAAAATTAGTGACGCTTGGGCTGGAAGTGCTGGGTGGGGGTGGGGCTGGCAGGTGGCGGTAGCTGAGACACCTGTGTCACCAGGGCCACCTTGGAACCCCAGCCCAAGCCAAGGCCCTTGCTGGACACATGGGGCAACTGAGGGCCAGGACCTGGAGATAACTTTGGCCATGTGACAAATCGATGGCCTGTCCCTAAGGTCTAGGCTCTGTGTGTGACCGGGACAAGGCTCAGTAAGTGACCACAGTCCACACTCCTCTGTGACCAGAGTCAGGGTCATTGTGGGGATGAATACTTATCTTGGGACAAATCCTAAGTTTTGACAGTTTGTGATGGACCTTGTGTCCCCACTGCCACCAACTATAGGAAGGGAAGGAGTGGACACTTAGCCCCAGGGAGAGAATGTCCCTTGGGGTGGGGTTGTGGGCTCCTGGGAAGGGAAGGAAAGGGGGAGGAAGGGTCAGAATGGAGACAAGAGGAAGAGAGATTGGGGTTGACCCTTCAATGAAGCAGCACCCCCCACCCCAGGTAAGGCGCACCCTGACCCTGCGGCCGGGCCCCTCCTCTGGCCTTGCAGGAAGCCCTCGGGTGACTGCTCTAGGACCTGAACCTGTGCTTTCAGGTCATTAGGTCCTGGAACTGGCATA
>RJWM01043157.1:0-13953 GCA_004363535.1 Dasyprocta punctata
TGCTGGGATTAAAGAGTAGAGTGGGGAGAAAGCCCAGGCTGCTGGTAACAGGACAGCATAAAACGCGGGAAGCCACGGGGCCTGCATGCAGCTATGTGCCAGATCAGGCAGGGCTGATTGGCCAAGACACAGGCTAAATTGTTTCCTTCCTGCCAAGGAAATGAAATTTAACAGCTGCCCGGGCTGAGTCCTGTGAGAGGAAGTGATAAAGACTAGCGGTCCTCAGAATCGTATCTGCAGCCACCTGAGACACCGCACTCCCGAGTCCTCGCCTGACCACCGTGATGGACCTCAGACACACTCCCACCAAGGGTCTGAACAACTTCATCAAAGACCATCACCCAACAGTTTCCACGAGGACTTAGAAAACACCATCGAAGTGATGAGCTAATTCCTGAAGAAAAGGCGCTCTTGCCCAGGTGCCCCTTTCCCTGTGCGGGTGTCCAAGGTGGTAACGGTGATTTCAGTTCTTCTTGGCCGGTGGTGGACGGCGGGGTGGCCCTGAGGCCTACAGAGAGGAAGAGGCCACCACGGGACCCAGGCTGCAGACCTGAGTGGGTAAGAGTGAGATCTCTGGGGCTGTTGCTTTCTGATTTACGCACATCACAGACATAATCATGGCGTGTTAGAATTAATTCTGGTGTGAGGTCCCATATCCAGTCGCAAACAAGCCCGTGTCTATGTCAGAGACAGGAAAGTGAGGCCCAGCTGTGGTAAATGATTTGTTGATGAGGGGCAGGCTGGGGATCAAACATTTCTACAGTCTCCAGAGCTGCCTAAGAGCAGTCTTGAAAGCAGCTAGCAGATACAGGCTGTGAGACTTTGAGCTAATTAATTAACTGCTCTGTGTCCCCATTTCCTCAGCCCTGACTGCCAGTGTCTCCTAAGGGCCGAGCAGATTAAGTACCGTAATCTGTGCAAACCAGCATGAGCCAGGCTGGGGTGTAGAGGTTAAAAAAAAAAAAAAAGGGTAGTAAAGGACCAGGAGGAAAGAACACAGGCTCTGGAACGAGGCACCCAGGGCTCGGTGCGCTCTCCGTCACCTGCCAGCTGTGTGGCTGCACTGATACAAAATCTCACCGTGCAGGGTCCCACCTGTAAAATGGGAAGCGGTAATAACAGTGCCTAACCCGTAGAGTCAGGGCGAGCATCGCACAAGTGAGGATGTGTGATGTCCCCCAAGCGGTGGTCATGCCCAAGTGCTAGCGATTGTTCTCAGCACTGCATTTGGGGCCCTTCTCACTAAGCACCCACTGTTGTCCTTGATAACTTTCACAGGGTGGCTCCTTTGGCAAGGCACGATGCCATGTCCTTTTCTAGCCATGTTCTGCTGACAAAATCCAAACATGGAAGGAGGACATTTTCTAAGAAAAGGCCGCAGCATAAAAATTGGCTTTGTGGGAACGGGTTAATGTTTCTTGGGAACTACTGTGTTAACTTGTGCTCTGATCCAGTTCGAAAAATTTCTCTTCTTTCTTTCCCATGCATAAAATCAGTAAACAAAGTGCGGACTCCCTAAAAACAAAAGAATAGTTAATAAAATGTTTTTCTACTATTAATGGTATAATGGTCTGATACCAACTCAGACCGACGAGGCCAAGGCCAGAGTAGAAGTTTGAGAGCTTTTGATGATAATAATAATAACCAGCTGGCTGGGGCTGCCTGAAAACCTCCATGCAGAGGGGCCGTCATGCTACTATGTTTTGTCTTTTGAGAGAAGCAAGGTAAATAACACATACTTGCAGCTGTGAAAACATCACAAGAGGATAGGGGGACTAAATCATGGCTAAATATGGTCTTGTGTTTTGCAGGCTTTTAGCTAGGATATCACAATAGAGCATTTAAAACAATTCGACCCCCTATAGTACATTAGACCTCCCTAAGTCAAGATTGATATTTTAAAACAATTATTGAGATTTTTTCCCCATAGGTTAATATAAAAACTTGATTAAACCAATTTAAAACCAATCAGTAATCTACTAGTAGCCAAAACACACTTCAAGGTCTTTAAGTATAAACTTTCTGCCTATGCTGACAAATCATGTATGCTGACAAATCACGTAACCATAGAAACCATATAACCATAAAAACACCTGTTGATCTCATTCTTGTTATCTAAACTTTCAACCTTTGCCAGAAAAAAAATACAAATTCTTCTGTTAGAGTTTGTAAGAGGGTAATAGTAATACTAACATTATTAGTAGTAAAAGCAATAAACGAAGCAGATTCACGCAGTCTCTGAGCTGTTTGTGGGTCTGTTCTCCACGCACTGACGCTCAGCCCACCTTCGGGGACTCTGTGGACCTAGCCCGGCTGGACCGCGGCAGCACGACCCTCAGAGACCGGACTGATGCTGAGCTGGTCACCTCCCTCACAAACCTCAGGAGTTTCCAGGAGCAGTTGTCACACTGGGAAGAGTTTATCAGAGAAATTAGGCAAGACCTGAAAGCATTTCAAACACACACCAAAACACAAGTATTTGATATGAAGATTAAGGACCAGGATCCATCCGATCCCCTAGTACTGAGCTTTGAGCTGAGCTCGCCTTGGTTCCTGGGGAGGACGGTGGACTTTGATGTGCTGCCCGCCTACCATGTCCTGGGTGAGCGCCCCCAGCCCCTGGGGCCTCACCCTCGTCCTCTAACTCGGCCTCGTTCTCTCTCTTCTCTACTTCTCAGATGAAATCTATAGTTTGAGCTTTACCCAAACATCCTATCATTTTAGAGCTATGGAGCGCAGAGAGATTTTAGAATTTCTCCTAGGATTAAGACCATCCAATCACAAAGACCAGACATGGTGGCACATGCCCATAATTCCAGCACTTGGGAAGCTGAGACAGGAGAATTATCGTGATTTTAAGCCCAGCCTGGATTACATAGTGAGTTTAAGGGCAGCCTCAAGTACATAGTGAGACCCTGTCTCAAAAAAAAAAAAAATCCACCACAGAAGGTATGTTAAATAGCAAACTGGCAAAATCTGGGGAAAAAGACATCTCTTAGAAAACATTTGCCAAGCTGACCAGTTCTATTCGTG
This sequence comes from Dasyprocta punctata, assembly GCA_004363535.1. Taxonomy (NCBI): domain Eukaryota; kingdom Metazoa; phylum Chordata; class Mammalia; order Rodentia; family Dasyproctidae; genus Dasyprocta; species Dasyprocta punctata. The sequence goes on from RJWM01043157.1 coordinate 3,034, forward strand.
GTGAAGTGTGTGGATTTATCTTTCTGGGTTTGTGTAAGTGTTTACTGTGACCTCTGCCCAACAGTCACACAGAACAGCATGGCCCGGGTTTACATTAATGTTAATTTTATCTCTCTCCCCCCACAATGAGGAAACCTCATCCAACTTATGCAGAATGTTGTGCATGTGTGGGAATATGTGGACAGGTTGCACAACCTCTTTGAAGCTCAATTTCCTTGGGTAAAAGCTGACTGCCTATGGCCTATCATTATTTCAAGTGTTAAACGATCATCTCCACCAAGTTCTTATGACAGGACACATCCCGGGTCCTCAAAACTAAGATTCTCCAACTATTCTAGCAGACAGCCCAGAACACACATGTATGGAAGAGCTGAGATTTTTAGCGTTTGAGGGAGCACAGCGACACCTGATGGAAGTTGAGCAAACTGCTACTATTGAGCTGGGACCCAGCTCCAAATGCTTTGTAAAGGGGACTGTTAGGACGTCCTTTACAGACCAGCAAAGTCATGAAGGAAAAAAAACTGATGTTCTAGATACACCAGGAAATGAGAAAGGCTGGGATTCTGCCTTGGGTGCTTGGGTGCAATGGTTCAAAAACTCCAGAGGGAGAAACAAAGGGGAGGAAGTGTCCCACGTGGAGAAGCAGCGCCGGCAAAAGCCAGGAGATGGGAGGAGAGCAGGGCCCAGGGAAGGAGTGGGAGGGCGGGTCCTGCGGAGACCGTGGTCCTGGTGATGAGCTGAGCAGGGAGGGACACGATGAGAGTTTAAAAGGACAGCACTGACTGTAAGGTGGGCCCTGGGCTGCAGGAGCACAGCCTGTGAGCACGGTAAGCACAGGGTCTGCGCGGACCTCCAGTGCCCTGGGCCAGGAATGAGCCTGGTGAAGAGCCCTCGCCTGGAGCCTGACAGCAAACACACAGAGGAGACACAGGATGCAGGGGCGTGGTGCTTAGCAACTGGAGATGACCTGAGAAACAGCAGCTTCAGGTAATTTTGCTGTTGTGTAGATGTCACAGCAAATACTCACGCAGCCCAGATGGCCTAGCCTACTGCTCGTCTAGGCCGGGGCGGGGCGCAGTGGGGGAGCACGTATGTATAATATGTGTAGAATAGGGCTGTGGCTCAATGGTAGACCGCCCGCCCATACCCACTGCAAAGAAATGCAGGAAGAGAAGGAGAGGAAGGAGAGGGAAGGTGAAGGGAAGACTGACTTTTCATGTTTTCTTCTGAATGATTTCTCCCAATCAATTGACATACATGTTAAACAAATAGAACCTATGCTAATAGGCCGTGTATCATATGTAATATATGTGTTTGTTGGCTGTATGTTAAATATACCATATGTTGAAGGAGTGTGTATAGGGTATGCTATGTACCCCCAAGTCCTCATACTTTTGATGGGGCTGAGTCTAGTGCTTGTGTTCAGTTTGTTGTCTAGCGCTGGGATTAGCAATGTGAACACTGCCCACGCCCAGGGGTGGAGCTGAGATACAGTGTAAGGGAAGGCGGGTCTTCCTCTTTCGCTTGCTGATTCACTTCCGCTTCCTTCCTGTCTCTCTCGCCAGTGCGCCTTGTGGCTTGCAGCCGCCACGAACTTTAGCTTCGCCACCCTATGCTGACTTGGAGCCAACTAACATGGACTGAAACTCCCGAGAAACTGTAAGAATAAACCTTTCCTTCCTTAATTTTGGGTGTCAGGTATTTTGTCTCAGCAAGGAGCAAAAAGTAACCAAGACGGAATTTGGTACCAGAGGAGGGGTCGTTGCTGTGACTATTTCTGATCATGTGGTTCGAGAGCCTTTGGAAATGGCTTGCAGGGAAAGTTTGGAAAGGTTCAGAGATGTCATCTAGATGCATAGAGCTGGAACGGCTTAGGTTGTTCTGTATGGGAGATTCTGGTCAGAGCCCAGGAGACCAGAAGGCTGATAGAAAGCCTGCTGGTAAAGACCAGGCTCGGGAGATTTCTGCTGGGAAGAAGAACGACATTGGGTGTTGGGCTCCACACGATGTGTGTTATGGCTTAGCAGAAAGTTTGTCTGTGTTCTGCCCGTGCCCAGAGACTTTGCCTGAGACTGAGATTAAGGGCAAAGGATTAATTAGTTTACAGAGAGAAATTATGAGACAGCCAAACGTTGAAATGGTGGTCTGGCTTTTGTTGGGGGCTCTTAGCCAGATTTATGTTATAGATAAAGAGCAAGGAGCCCGGCATGGTGATTTAAAACCTTGAGAGTTTGGCCAGGAAGCTGTGGACTTTAGAGATGGAACTGAGACCTTGATTGCTGAGAAGGAACAAAAGAATAAAAAAGATGGCCTGGAGGCATCCTGGGAAGCAGCAGGCCTCCAGCCTTTGCAGCCTCAGGCCTTCAAAAGTGAAAGCCTTTGCTCGGAGGAAAAAGCCACAGAGTGCCTTGTCCCAGAGTGGCAACAGAGGCCGCGCCATGTCCCAAAATGGAGGCAGCCACACCAGATTCCAAAATGGTGGCATAGAGAAGCTGTTCCTCACAATCAGGTTCAGAGAGCTCAGCGATCCAGGCAGCCAACCCCTACAGCCAAGAGAGAGGAAAGCCTGGATACTGCCCCAGCCTGCAGCGGACCTTGGCGGCATCCACGTGGCGCCGGTTTTAAGTACAAGAAAGGGCTAAGGCAGCTTCTGCCTACCCTGCAGAGAGCAATGTGTAAAGATGTAAGGGGAAGCCAAGGAATGTGGATCGTCCAAGGAAAGCTATGGAAGGTGCTTCAGGGGTGGAGTCACTCAAGCCTGTTGGAGCTTGTAACCAGATTGCTTCAGATGCTGAGCAGAGAACTCCAAGACTTAATGTCTGCCCTGCTGGATTTTGGACTTGCCTTGTATTCCCGTTTGTAACTTTTGGAGTGGTAACCAAGACAGAGTGTATGTTATATGTCGCATATCCATGTTAACAGACTATCTCTATGGCACAGTTTGTTGCTCCTAGGGCCGTAATGATCCCAACAGCATGAGATTAAACGAAGCACAGGAGAAAATGGTGGCGTCGAGAGTCACAAAGGTGAGATGAGTGAGGACGCCGCACACTGCCCGAGCAGACCGTTCCCCAGGAGACCTTTTATCCACAAGCAGCAGGAGCGCACCAACAGCTGTGTCCACCTTTGTTCTAGCTTGCATTGCCCTCCATTTTAATGTCAGAATAAAAAGGAATTTTAATAAAGGACATTCTATTACTTATCTCCGTTCATTAAATTAGGTACTGTTCTGCACAGCCCGAGACAAGCCCTCTTCACTCAGTTCTGCCCAGCCAAGGCCCAAGGTCAGGCGCCTCTGCTAACAGCACAGCAGAGTAAAGGCGCAGCGGTGACACAGTGACGCGTTGTGACGTGATGGCCCCTGCGACCCTCTTCTACAGCTGGCAGCCCAAGGAGCTGGTCACACCCAGCATCACCTCAGCCCTTGAGTAATGTGCTGCTGTAGGACTCTGCAGTGGCTACAACGGCCACACCGGGTGACAGGCACTTTGCAGCTGTAGGATAATGTAATGTCATTAGGCCGCCAATGTTTATGCAGCTAAATTGCCCAGCATGTTACGCGGCACACGACCCCTCCTGCAGTGATGCCGACGGCCATCAGAACTGCTGCCCCTTCCGCTGCACCTCACAATTAGTGAACTGTCCCCCTAGAGAGATGAAATAACCTCAGAGAAGGGCCGACATCTTAAAGTTGCGGTTTCCACTCTAACAGGTCAGGTCACTAAAGACTACAGACCAGACCCCGAAATCTACATCAGGCTCATTACAGAGTGCACCTCCCACCAGACAGAGGGCGAGTTCTCCACCTGCTTCACCGAGCTCCAGAAAGCCTTCATGAAGCGGAGGCCGCCCAAGGTGAAGAGCCTCATCCGCCTCGTCAAGCACTGGTACCAGCTGGTAGGGCCGCCTCGCGGGGATGCGGGCCCAGTCTGCATGGGGGGCGGGGGAGGGGCAGGGGAGGGCAGGAAAAGGGGGGAGGAGGGAGGAGGGGAAGGGAAATAGAGGAAGGGAAGAGGAGAGGAAGGAGGAGGAGAGCTGGAGAGGGAGGCCACAGGGGGACGCTGCAGGGGAGAGAAGGAATCTGCCATGTTACTTCATACGACATCTAATCCCTGCTGTTTCAAGTCCTTACTCGTTTGAACATGATGTCCACCCTGCAGGTGACAGAATGGCAGATGTGAGACTTGACGTTTTCGGATTATAGGGGACTCCAGCAGGAGGTGGCATTTCTAAAGTGAAAGCCAAGCAATGTCACCATCATCTTAAATTTGAGTGATCGGTGTCCCTTCGTCCACCCGAAGCCCTGGTGTTGTGCTAATGGCAGTGTTTTACATACTGGTCCCAAACTGGAGGCAACTCAAATGGCCTCTGGCAATGAGACAGACAAATGTGGTATAGCCACACTACGAAATACTATACAACAATGAAAAATGATGCCCACACACACAGCAACATCAATTTCATAAATGCGATGGGTCAGAGTAACCGTACACCAAAGTGCACAGAGGGCATGATGTCATTTCTATAGGGTGACCCACTTGTCCTGGCTTACCTAGGACATTCCAGCCCTTCACACTGAAAGTCCCACATTCCAGGAAAAACCTCTGTCCTGGGTAACCTGGGATAGGTGATCACCCAATAGTTATACACAGTTTAAAAACGGGCGTAATTATCTGCACTGACAGAAGTTGGGAGAGTGGATGCCTGGGGTCGGGGTGCTGACTGGATGGGGCCGGGGCTTTCAGGTTGGGGTTGGAAACTCTTTTTGCTGTCATTGTTGTTTTCAGACAGAGTCTTGCTGTGGAGCTCAGCTTGGCCTCAGAGTCCTGGTGATCTTCCTGCCTCAGCCTCCTGAGCACTGGGATCACTGGTGTGTACCACCACGCCCAATTTAGGAAAGACGTTACTATAGACAGGCAGGCCAGCCTAGCGGTTAGGCACGCATGGTCTCAGGCAGATGACCTGGGCTGCAACTCCAGCTCTGACAGGAGTTACTAAATAAGTAAACTCACCTCAGCTTGGCGGGCAGGGGCCACCAACTGTCCAGCTGTCTCAATGGCTGGGGCTGTGCATGTGACCAAGGCCAAGGCCAGAGCACAGGACCACAGGGAAGGGGGAAGGAGGTGGTGCTGTGGACCGAATGTGTCCTGCCGCCTGGTGTCCACAGGTCAGTGGGTTATCTGTCTGGCGATGTGTCTGGGGGGGGCCTCGTGGGAGGCCTTGGTGCGTCAGGGACACCGTGCTAACCCTCTTTCCTCTGTAAAGTGAGCTCGCCCCAGGTCCTCTGTTATAGCAGCAGAGTGGGGGCCCACACGGCGGAGCTGGGGGCTCGGCACCTCACCTGCCCCCTCCCCCACTCCACAGCTGCAGCCCCAGCTCTGGGACTGGGGCTCCCGGCACCACACACCTCTAACCAATGAGCGTCAGTCCTCTCCTCATTCTTGAGCAATCACAGGGCCACCTTGGTGGTTTACTAAGGTCCCCCAGCCTCAGTTTACCCCTTCGTACTGCCAGGGTGGGGGATAGCAGCAACATTAAGTGCTCACTGCCTGCCGGCTCGGTGCTAAGGGTGTGGAGACTGAAGTCTTGCAGCCTCAGGAGCGGGCTTGATTCTGACTCCCGCTTTACAGATTGACAGACTGAGGCCCAGCGAGGTTAAGCAGCTTGCCCAGCATCACAGAGCCCGGCAGGAAGAGCTGACAGAAGAGCCCCGGCCCTGCCCCATCGCCCACCATCTCGCTGAGGGGCCTGCCCGGGGTCCTGGCGCGCAGTAGGTGTTCGGCTGGTGGGTCACTCGGCCTCCCCGCGACCTCCCAGCCTTGGACTCACCACGGCCACTCCCTGCATCCGGGGGACGCCGTCTCCCAGCAGGATGGCGCAGATCTGCCGCATCGTCTCCTGGATCTGCTGCTGACAGCTATCGTAGGGCCACAGCTGCCGCCAGTGCTCACCCAGCTCCTTAGCCGAGAGCGAGGACACCTGGGACTCCCAGTTCCCCATGTCCTGCTGGCGGCTGGGGCACCGACGAGCGACGAGCTTGGGACCTGTCCTCCATTCCAGGCAACTGCTCTGTCCTGGCTCTGCGGCTGCTGTTCCCCACAGAATTCAGGAAATGGAAATTCAAACTCAGAGGCCTCCACCCTGCACCCACATGCATTCTGTTGTAATCTGGGGTTACAGAAAAAGAGAGAAAGTGCAGTTCCCCTCACTGCATGGGCCTCACAATAAAAACTGCTGAACCGCAGGAGGACGTGGTCCATCATGAGGCAGAGTCAGGTAACACAACCAGTGGGAGGAGGAGCTCTTTGAAGAGTCAAGGTAATAGGACAATCAAAGAGATGAAAATAAACATGTTTAAAATTGAGAGAAGACAGAAATTTAAGTACAAGGAAAGAATCAAAGCATTCTGAGAAAATAGGTTGATTTATGAAAGAGTCAAACAACTTCTAGAAGTGAAAAACAGTAATATTGATATTAAAAAAGTAAGCATAGTGTACTAGTCAGCTTTCCCATTGATGGGTAAAATACCTGACACCTACATCTTAAAGGCTTACAGTTTTGAAGGGTTCAGTTCACGATTAGCTGGTTCCAAGGCAGAAACATCCCAGGAGGGCATGGGGGAACAAAGGTGCTAGTTCATGGTGGCCAGGAAGCAGAACAATAAACAGTGTCAGACAGGAAGGGGCAAGGGAAGAGGTATAGTACCTATATTGTACAATATAGTACCTGTCTGGGTGGGATGTGCAGTATCTGGACCAAGAGAAAACCTGACATGCTGCATGCTATCTCTCATGAGACAGAACTAGCCAACAAAAATTGCACTCAAATGAAGATTTTTTTTTAAACGAAGAACTTGTACAAAAGAACAGGAGTCAGAAGACAGTAGACCTTGAGGACAAAAATGGTCAACATCTTGATTCAAGTGTGCAAGTGAAACAGAAAGGTTTTTAGGCAAAGTCTCAGGCTTAAAAGTGCCAGCAAATTCCAAGGCATTGATAGCACTATTATAATGTGACCCCCTTGTTGCCTGAGAGTACCCCCCTTGTCCTGCTCTTGTAAGGACGTGATGCCACAATTAACACGAGTTGTACTTTCCCAAGTGCCTGTTTCTGTTCTGCATTGCGCCACTTCCCCAAAAACAAGCCAGACTTCGAAATCTCCCAACAACCATTAAATTATCCCCACCCAAGATGTTTGCAGTTTTACTGCTTAAAAGCTGCTTGTATCTTCAGCTCAGTGTGCAGTCTTCCCTATGCATAGAGGGACTCTGCATCACCGGGCCTGTGCTCATAAAGAGCTCTAATTTTTCCAATTGGCCTTCAAATTGAGAGTTTTTGTTGAGATAGAGTGTTGGTTATATCAAGCACAAGCTTACTTTCCAACTGTATTGGGTAATACTATGTACCCCCAAGTCTTTACATACTTTTAAGGGGCTAAGTCTGGTGCTTGCTTGTGTTTGCTTTGCTGTACCCACCCAGGGGTGGAGCCGACATACAGTGTAAAAAAAAAGCAGATCTTCCGCTTTTGTCTTTCTCTCGTCAGCACGCTTTGTGGCTTGCAGCCACCATGAGCGTTAGCCTCGCCACCCCATGCTGACTTGGAGCCAACTAATGGACTAAAAATCCCAAGAAACTATAAAAATAAACCTTTCCTTTCCTAATTTTGGGCGTCAGGTATTTTGTCTCAACAACGAGTGAAAAATAACTAAGACACCAACTACAATAAAAAGAAGTAAATGCTGAAAGCAAAGGAATAAAATTCCAAAGCATTTGTTTGGAAAGCTACTTCCTCATATACATGGATGACAGAGCAAATTATAAAATTTCATAATTAAAAGTTCAAAATATTTAGACTCAAATGATGATAGAAGCCATGTGTGTCAAAATGTGTGTCATGCTACCTTTAGGGAAATGTATGGTGTTAATTCCATTTGTAAGGTTGACACTTGCCAAGCTAAGAGTCACATCCCAAAGTAGGAAAAATGAATCCTAAAATGAAATCCCTAAAAGGAGGAAGGAGCTGGGAGTTTGGCTCAGTGGCTTAATTAAGTGCCTGCCTGGCAAGCATGAAGATGTGAGTTCGATCCCCCAAACAAAAAAAAAGAAAAAAAGTTAAAAGGGGGAAGGAGATCATCATATGAAATTTACTCTAAAAAAAAAAAAAAATCCCAGCCAGCACAGCACTGTGTTCCTGTAATCCAAACACTCTAGGAAGCTGAGGCAGGAGGACTGAAAGTTTGAGATGAGCTTAGACAACTTAGAAACTTAGTGAGACACTAACACAAGATTTAAAAAAAAGGTGGGGTGGGGGCAGGAGAGCTCAATGTGAAGGCCTGGATTCAACCCCCAGCACTGCAATCCAAGCAGCTATGGTGGGTCATTACTACTTCTTTTACCCTGTTGGACTATGTGGGTGTGTGGTGTCTGCAGTTCTCTGTAAGCCTGAAACATTTCATGATTAAAATTTTTGTAAAGGAGAAGGCACTAACTGACTGTAAGATTTGACGATGGCGGTGGCCTTCGAAATTGCAAAGTACTTCCTCACGCCTGGCTAAGTAGGAAGATGAGGATGTGAAGCAGGCTGTCAGTGCCCCGGTACGTTTCCCAGTGCCCCGGGTCCCTCTCGCTCTCCCAGGTACAGGCCGGGCGCCTCTCACCCATGGCATCAAAGGCGGGCAGCAGGCTGACGTCCATGCGGCTTCCCAGAGCTGCAGACACGAGCTGGCACTGCAGCGCACCTGGCACCTTCTGCTCAGGGAACTTGAGGCTGAGGCCAGGGACCGGGTCCCGCCACCAAGACCCTAGCTGGGCCCGCATGTCAGCCACGATCTCTGCACGGCAGGGGCCCTGGTCCTCGAAGCCCATGAGGTCGTTGAAGAAAATGATGAGCTCAGCGTCACAGTCACCCTTCAGGTCGGTGCCCTGGACAAACGAGCCGCCCTGTGGAGGGACAGCAGCTCAGACCAAGGGCCCTCCGAGGGCCCAGGGTCGGACTCTGACCCCGTCAACTGCACCCCGCGTGCGCCCCAGAAATAGTTCTCTTGCTGACATCAGGTCCAGGGACACCTGGCAGAGGCAGGCTGCATGTGACCCATGACCTCTGTCTGATCTTCAGGATCCCAAGCAGACTCAGACCAGTGCGCAGCCATGGACAGCTGGGGTGGGGAGGAGTCAGGACCTCAGCCGGACGTCTCCAGCCAACCTCTGCAGCACCCTGCACATCTGGGTCAGCAGACGCAAAACTGGGGTCCCAGAGCCTAAAGGGGCCTGCAGCTGTGTGTTGTGTGAATGAGTGAATTGATTTGTTGATTCAATCATGCAAGAAACATGCACTGAGCACTGACACGGGCCGGAATATGCGTGATGGGTACAGGGCTCTGTCCTCCCGGAAGCCACCTTTCAGCTGGGGACAGAGGCAGGAGGTAGGGGGTGACCAGGGATCCCTGAGAGATGCTATGCACCTGTGGTGAGACGGGAACTTTAAATTAATTCAATTTCATGGTCAGAGGCGAAGATCGGACCAGGGACGTAAGGAGGAGGAGCATTCCACGGTGAGATGAATGCCGGGCCAGGGGCCTTGTGTGCCTGGTGACCCCAGTGTGACATCAGTGAGGGTCACAGGGAGCCAGGGCCCAATCCTGCAGTCCTGAGGCCACACCCTCCCATGAATACAACAAGGCCTTGTGGTTAAACCCACAGCCAGTCCTTGACTTATGATAGCTGCACTTACAGTGGTGTGGAAGCCCAGACCACAGCCATTCTGATTTTCTCGAAAAGTCTTGAGATGGTGGACTCTGTAGGGCGACCTCCTCCCAGCTGCAGGCTAATGTGCTGTACGGAAGCCGGGAGGCACGGCTAAGCTCTGAGCTCGGGAGCTTAGGCGCAGGTCTTGTGTTCCAGGCCGTGGCACCTTCACTTCCCTCTGGGTCTATCGGGGAAGTCAGGTGCCCCTGTCTACCTGCAGCCAGCAAGCCCCCCCCCCGGGGACGTACCATCCCCCGCTGCATTGTTGCCCCTCCCCTCCTGCTGTGGTCCCTCGGAGGGTCCCATCCGTGTCCTCACCTGCCCGACTCACCTTGCCGACCCTCGAGACCTTGTGGACGCAGCGCTCCCGCAGGCAGCTCAGGATGCCGTCCACACCCCTCTTCACCTGCTCCTGGAACTGGGGGCTGGGCTTCAGGTGGTCCTGGATGAAGCGGTCCAGCTCCTTGGGGGAGACCTGAGACAGATGGGGGGCCATGCTTGGCACACAGTGGGTGGCACTGGCAGGAGGCGGGTATCGAGGCTGCTTGCCTTCTGCCCTGGGGGGCATGGCGTTGTGGCTCCTACTGTCCTCAGGGACTTCCTGGGCCAGGTCTGCATGGACAGGGCGGCTCAAACCTGCGTCCCCAGTGTGCGGAAGGCCCTGGAAGGGAGTGGTGGGAGCTGCCTCCGTGGGTGCGCGGGATCCTGTGCTCACCCGACCCCCCTCAGTGGCCTCCTCTCTTTGCACACTTGGGGTGACCGAGGCTCAGTGTGGGGGACAGAGACCCGGGGTCTTAGTGCAGATAAGGACAAGGTGCTGCTGCGAGGCCCCCTCCCTGTGGCGGGCAGAAAAGCCCAGGGCAGCGGACGGTTGTGCAGACGGCCCGGGCAGCTCCCTCCCGCCAGCAGCCGCGTCTGGGCCCCCGGATGTCTGACGAGCCTGCCGCCCCTGCTGTACAGTCCCGACCCGCGCCGCCTGCCCCTGGCGCGGGGCAGATGCTCAGGAAACACAGAGCCCCCACTCACCAGGCCGTCCCAGGGCTGCACGGGTTCCCCCGTCGCCTGCATAAAGCACGGGTTGTCGTAGCAGGACGCTGCCTCCCGGGCCAACACATCCCACTGCCAGGTTGCCCCGTTACCCACGTCCCACGTAGGGTCAGCCGGGTCCAGGATCACA